>CAKOGA010000065.1:0-62842 GCA_933228765.1 Miltochrista miniata
GTTCACCACGCGGAGGGGAAAATTGGTGTATGATTTTTCGGGACCTATGTTACTACCCTGTGAGACCCTCACAATATTTGATCCTTACCTTATATTTCTTCTTGGGCAGTTTGGAGGTGGACGCACTTTTGGGGTCCAAGAACACGCCAGTGTCTGTCAGGTGCGTATTTGGTACGTAACCTGAAAATATACAGTTAAATGAAGTATGTCTGTTTTTAAAATGCATACAATCAAACCTAAAAAATGAAGCGAAAACTGTAGTTCAAATGTTTTACAGTGAAACTAACCCATAATGCGACTGGAGTAAGGGAAAGCACAGGGCGGAAACTCCATACAAATGATTTGTTCTCAATTCTGTCACCTACACTAAAAAAAGTGTGTGCGTGTAACCTTTACGTGCGATTGAAGTAAAACTTGTTTGCCATTGACGGCATCAAATGTTATATTAACATCATTCATTCGTGTATCATCATTATATCTATCATCGTGTATCATCATAAGCATATCATAAATTGGGTGTAACAAAACTACCTGTCCAAATTTCGTCACGTGACGTAGCATCAGTCAAGAAACATTACAAATATGAAGAAAAAAAATCACATGAATACTTTAACCGTAAATCTGTTTTAAAGGTCCTATAAATTTTCATTTTCACCCTTTCTATCGCTACTGAGCAGCAGTAGAAAGCGCCAACGACAGCCAGACGGGTGCTCCGTGTTTGTTTTGACACGGCGACCATGTTACCTCGAATTGCCGCGGTAAAAAATGAATTCTTAATGTGCGACAAAAAAAAATTAAAAAAATGAAAAAATTTACTTACCCCCTTTTTTATTAAATATTTGTATTTGATTTTAATTTTGTTACACCCAGTATACTAGTATCATTAGGAATTCAACAGCGGAAACAGTTTCCGCTATTCAAAATTCAAATAGCGTTACTTCCGTCAGAAAAAAAATCGGAGTTAGGTACTCCCTAGGTCGCGCCTAAAGAAGTTTTACTTTAAAAAATCGGAGTTACTCCCTATGTCGCGCCTAAAGAAGTTTGCCTTCAAAAACACGCTATTTCTACAGAACTTGAATGTGAGTGTGACCACTAAGGCTAAGCAAACGTTTCCTCAACATACCCTCCAACTATAATGACAGCTGTGGCGGGGGTGGGGAAGCTAGTGGGCGCAAAGAATTGGCCTATCTGTGTGTAACTCTATTATTTTGTCTTTGGCGACAGTGCAATAGAACCAGAGTGAGCTACTTACCCGAGAGCCGTCCCACACTAAGCACCACATGGCTATCCGCCACGCTCTTGACAGTAGCTGCCACTAGCTCGCCCACTGCCAGCTGCGAGAGGCTGAAGTACTTCTCTGAGACCACGTCGGGTTGGTCTGTCTGATACTGCTCCGACACAAGTAGCAAACAACACATGGTCCCACTTACCCGAGAGCCGTCCCACACTAAGCACCACATGGCTATCCGCCACGCTCTTGACAGTAGCTGCCACTAGCTCGCCCACTGCCAGCTGCGAGAGGCTGAAGTACTTCTCTGAGACCACGTCGGGTTGGTCTGATACTGCTCCGACACAAGTAGCAAACAACACATGGTCCCACTTACCCGAGAGCCGTCCCACACTAAGCACCACATGGCTATCCGCCACGCTCTTGACAGTAGCTGCCACTAGCTCGCCCACTGCCAGCTGCGAGAGGCTGAAGTACTTCTCTGAGACCACGTCGGGTTGGTCTGTCTGATACTGCTCCGACACAAGTAGCAAACAACACATGGTCCCACTTACCCGAGAGCCGTCCCACACTAAGCACCACATGGCTATCCGCCACGCTCTTGACAGTAGCTGCCACTAGCTCGCCCACTGCCAGCTGCGAGAGGCTGAAGTACTTCTCTGAGACCACGTCGGGTTGGTCTGTCTGATACTGCTCCGACACAAGTAGCAAACAACACATGGTCCCACTTACCCGAGAGCCGTCCCACACTAAGCACCACATGGCTATCCGCCACGCTCTTGACAGTAGCTGCCACTAGCTCGCCCACTGCCAGCTGCGAGAGGCTGAAGTACTTCTCTGAGACCACGTCGGGTTGGTCTGTCTGATACTGCTCCGACACAAGTAGCAAACAACACATGGTCCCACTTACCCGAGAGCCGTCCCACACTAAGCACCACATGGCTATCCGCCACGCTCTTGACAGTAGCTGCCACTAGCTCGCCCACTGCCAGCTGCGAGAGGCTGAAGTACTTCTCTGAGACCACGTCGGGTTGGTCTGTCTGATACTGCTCCGACACAAGTAGCAAACAACACATGGTCCCACTTACCCGAGAGCCGTCCCACACTAAGCACCACATGGCTATCCGCCACGCTCTTGACAGTAGCTGCCACTAGCTCGCCCACTGCCAGCTGCGAGAGGCTGAAGTACTTCTCTGAGACCACGTCGGGTTGGTCTGTCTGATACTGCTCCGACACAAGTAGCAAACAACACATGGTCCCACTTACCCGAGAGCCGTCCCACACTAAGCACCACATGGCTATCCGCCACGCTCTTGACAGTAGCTGCCACTAGCTCGCCCACTGCCAGCTGCGAGAGGCTGAAGTACTTCTCTGAGACCACGTCGGGTTGGTCTGATACTGCTCCGACACAAGTAGCAAACAACACATGGTCCCACTTACCCGAGAGCCGTCCCACACTAAGCACCACATGGCTATCCGCCACGCTCTTGACAGTAGCTGCCACTAGCTCGCCCACTGCCAGCTGCGAGAGGCTGAAGTACTTCTCTGAGACCACGTCGGGTTGGTCTGTCTGATACTGCTCCGACACAAGTAGCAAACAACACATGGTCCCACTTACCCGAGAGCCGTCCCACACTAAGCACCACATGGCTATCCGCCACGCTCTTGACAGTAGCTGCCACTAGCTCGCCCACTGCCAGCTGCGAGAGGCTGAAGTACTTCTCTGAGACCACGTCGGGTTGGTCTGTCTGATACTGCTCCGACACAAGTAGCAAACAACACATGGTCCCACTTACCCGAGAGCCGTCCCACACTAAGCACCACATGGCTATCCGCCACGCTCTTGACAGTAGCTGCCACTAGCTCGCCCACTGCCAGCTGCGAGAGGCTGAAGTACTTCTCTGAGACCACGTCGGGTTGGTCTGTCTGATACTGCTCCGACACAAGTAGCAAACAACACATGGTCCCACTTACCCGAGAGCCGTCCCACACTAAGCACCACATGGCTATCCGCCACGCTCTTGACAGTAGCTGCCACTAGCTCGCCCACTGCCAGCTGCGAGAGGCTGAAGTACTTCTCTGCGACCACGTCGGGTTGGTCTGACACCGAGTACACATAGTCTGCCAAGTTGTAGTTGAGTACTCGTACGTTGTGGGTACTGCCTGGGGAGAGAATACATGCATACATTAATTTCTACTATTCACAACAGTCTATATTTGTTGACGACAATAGTAATTCTTCAGTGCCACTACTTACCTAGTGGGTAAGACTTGGCGACCACCTCCTCATCAGTCAAGTCTTCCTCCACTTGGATCCGCTTGAGGCTCATGGTGCCGAAGCTGTTCTCTGCTAGCTTGAAATGGATCGACCTTCCCGTGATCTTAAGGACCTGAAATAATACATTTTCTATACATATAATAAAACTGTTGAGGGTCGAGAGTCTGTACATGGAAGATATTTTGAAAATTTTTAGTGTGTGCGTTCTCTAATCGGTACTGAAGCCGAAAATTAATACTTAAATTTTTCATGTCTGTTATGGCGACTGCATGGACGTGACTGATAGTAGGAAATTCTTAGGTGATTACGCGAGTCACGTCCTGCGCCATAACATTGTAATTCATTATCTAAATATTTGAATTTGTCAATTTAGCAATAATCGCATCTTCATGTACGTGCTACAGGATGACAATCACCCCCCGCACTACTCCTCAGTTTGATGTATATAATCTTTAGTATTCTAGATTCATCATTCCATTCATCCGTCTGTATCCAACTACCTAGTAACGCTGTAGCCATGTAGAATCTCTGTGGCGGCTATGCCGCTAACTTAGTACGTCATAATGTAGTGCGTAATATAATTAATAGTGATCTGTAAATAGTCAGTAATTATCAGTAAATAAAAGTGTGCACACAACTTCTGTCTCTCCCTACGAACACGCTATAAAATGGTGACCCCGACGTTGAAAAAACCGAGGATGTAACAAGAACCCGACGATGAAAAAACCGAGGATGTAACAAGAACCCGATGATAAAAAAACCGAGGATGTAACAAGAACCCGACGATGAAAAAATACTCCAGCGATGAAGAAATACCGCTACGAAGTATGAAGAAACAAATCGACGTCAATGGAAACAACGTTCAAGCTCCCCGAAACCAATCAGCAGCATCATCGCAATCTTCACAGCAGTCCAGTACGAATTGTAAATAATGTCTCAGACAGCCAGCCAGCATCTCCGGCCTCATCAAGAATACCACGAGCTAGTAGCGATCGCTTCAGCCTGGTTACCCTTCGGCCACAACAGTGTATAGGCACAGCAAGCTGCAACTACGGTAAATGTAAGTAGAGCAAACGTCTCTCCCGTCTACGTAGCAGTCAGCCACACTAGGAAGCAAACACCCCGACAATAAGGGTTACTTATCGCGCACCGCAGAACTGCACTCAGCCCGGCTCACTGAGGAACAGCAGCATTGAATTCCTACTCCATGGGATCAGCGGCATAGAGTCCCTATGGGACCAGCGCAATTTAGTTCCATTCCAACGCAATGGAACAACAGGATCTGGCACGGGCGAATCATAGCAGACGAAGACACCGTACTTATACGCAAATAATGAAGAAAGTGATCTGCGAAAAAAATGCAAGAAATTTGCCGACGTCAACAGCTTATCAAGAAGATTTTAACAGAAACTAGCCAAAAAAAAAGTATTACGATAAAGTTCAAGAAATTATACGAAAGCCACAATCAGCTGTCATATTGAGATGTAAACATGAATTACGTAACAAAATGTTGAGTCGACGCGATAGCCACAAACGTAGCTCAAGAAAGAATTTCAGCGTCAGCATTTTCAAGCGGTCTAGGTCAAGTTCGCACAATTATTACTCGTCAAGAATATGTTATTATAATCGCCGATATAAAAGCAAGTTGAATAAAAACCGCAAGCCTTGTTCCTGGAAAAATGATATGGAGCAGCTGGAAACCGAAAACCAGCTCTAATTGAGATGGATCTCAAAGATATATGACCCTTCAAACGCCTTATCATAACCGACTGCAAAAGTGGTTATTGAATTTTGGTTAAAATATGGGCAAAAAATACACCAGGAATAAAAAGCCTAGAAATGGCAATAAGAAGGCGAGTAATTTGAAACTCTTAAGCGGCCAACGGAAAAATCATTGATACTTATAGCGAATAACGACGAAAACAGATTTGGAACTTTATATTTAGTTTGTGGACGAGATCTTGATAGAATCCAGAAGCAAAGAAGAATAATTAAGCATGTGAAATGCAAAGAAGCATACGAAACGGGAATCAGAAATAGTTGAAACAAGCGCAAAATGGTCAAAAATATTTACATGTTCTTGGTTATCAGATAACGAGCCAAGGGATGAAATCGACTCAATAAAAAGCGCAAGGAAATATGGATTACCCAAAATGCTGATGGCACAGATAGCCAGAAGGATTACCCAAAACAAAACAGGGAAGGAATTGCCCTCAGTGTATGCGGACTACGCTTCGCCAAACTCGTTTATGGGACATCAATACAGCTACTGTAAACTTCTTCTGAAAACGAAAACATCAAGATCCAGACAATCCAGACCGACCAGACTCAACTCACGATCCACCGTTCCGGCAAAGAATCGTACATAGCATAATGTTGTATAATTTATTTTTGTCATAATTTTTCGATTTTTAGGGTTTCGTAGCCAAATGGCAAAAACGGAACCCTTATAGATTCGTTATGTCTGTCTGTCTGTCCGTCTGTCTGTCCGTCCGTGTGTCACAGCCACTTTTCTCCGAAACTATAAGGCCTATGGTATTGAAACTTGGTAACTAGATGTATTCTGTAAACCGCATTAAGATTCTTATATAAAACTAGAAAAAAAGCAGTAAAGGGCGATGTTTACACGACTATGGAAGCTCGTATCACTTTGAAGTTTGAGGTACCAAGGAAAAAAAACCTGCGTCGTGATGGTATTATCGTGTATTTTAAGAAATTAAAATAAATTATTATGTGACACTACGGATTTCATGGCAAATCGTACATAGGATTAGGTGTGGAATGCCTTGATTTCCTGTACTATTGGCCACAAAGAGTTCGATAATACCTTTTTGATTACTTATTGAGGTCCAAATGATAAATGGATAGTCGAAGCTAATTATTGGTTATGCTTGTGGTAAGTAATTATCATCATCCGAGCGTTGTTCCTGACATTTTTTGGGTCAACGTCAACTGCAAGTGGTGAACTTGCTGACCAGCGGAGGCTTTGGTGCAGATGTTCATGTAAGGTGGGATTCTAGATTCTTCATCATCAACAAAAGTGTAAAACAGGCAGTAAAAAGGATATTAATAACTAATACTAATAAAAACAGCATACAGCGAAAGCATATCAATTGCAAGTGAGTTACTCTGGCGTTGACTGCATTCTCAAAAGTTACAGTACCACAGCTTTAATGAGAATGGAAATTATTAGTAATAAATAATACAATACAGTACAATATGAATTATTTATTTGTAAATAACAACCTATGGTGCGCTGAGAACCTACTATTGATGGCGGTATTGCTACATAATATACATTTTCATAGGCAAGTAGATATTTAATGTTTAATGGGACTGTGACAGAACAGTTATTCTGTGACACTCACACCAAACTCCTGATAGACAATAGTATCATAAAAGGTGATATGTTAACAAACCTTTTACAGTAGGTACTACTATATTATGTGAGCATATTATAAAACTAGTGACGAAAACACCATTTCGATGACTGTGTCCGTTAGGAATGGCAAATTGAACTCCTGAAGAAACTGACTATTGAATTTACAGGATTATTATTATATTAACTAAGCACATTAGCAGCTCAGTGAGCTGATGTGTGTGTTTGTATCTAATCGATAGATCTGTAGACTTTGTCCAGACGGTTTTTGAATGCATTAACATTGTGTGCACCCACAACATGCTCAGGCAACTTATTCCATTCCGTGACTTCTCTATTGGGTAGAAAATGTTTCAGGGTTCAGTAGGTAGGTGTTTAGCTACTACTATCCTAAATAAGGCCTCAAACTGGATGTCCGCGGCGCGGCGAGCGGGGCAAAGTGATGCTAGGGCGCGCAGAGCACAAGAGAGGGCGGCGCCGGCGGCACTGTGCTCGCATATAAGGCACACCTGCGGTTTGTTATCGTGTGTTCGATGTTGCCTACTCACTTGTACGCGTGGGCCGCGCTCTCGCGTTAGTAGCTGTCGCCCCACTCACCGCTGACACCCAATTTGAGGCCTACTAGAATCACAAGTAATAGAACTAAGAAATGGGACGCTTACCGAACAAGAAAGTGAGGTGAAAGCAAATACTAAATCCAAACGTGAGTAAGTACTGTATATCTCTAGAAGTGAATACGCGAATAACACCGTCATGATATGACGGTATTATTCGCTGCACATAAGAAATCATTTGTTACTTATGGATGGTGTTCAGTACTCATTTTTGGATTCAATATTCGATTCTGCTTTCATGGCCTGACTTTCTTGATGATAACGCCATCTGTCTTTAAGTTCTATAATCTGTGAATAGAATATGTAATGATAACTGCTATCATAAGATATTCTGTTACATAGTTAAATAAAAGAGCATCTTAAATAACAAAGTTAAATGACAGAACATCTTGTAGCACTAGTATCTTAAGTAACGGAGCATCCCATCCTAAGGTGCTTATATCTTAATTTATCAAGTCACATTAACAGGTCATATTATTGGCATAGTGCTAGTGTCTTCAGAGTCAAATGACTGCTATACATAATAACTATTCACACAGATAATTATAGCCGGCTTGGTTTTAATTGGCATAGTATGTTTCCATAAAAGCCATCTCAGATAGTCATGTGACTTTTACCCAAATACCGTGGCACTAATTGTTCAGTCCAAATATCTCTAGCTTTATTCATGTAGCAATAACATGTAGTCCTGGATATATCAAATAACCCAGTCAACCTTTCGTTACTGTCACCAGTCCTTAATTTAAATGAAGGCAAATAGATACTAAGTGCTAAATGTATAATATTCAATAGATCATAGAACTGAGTAGCACTTATTCCTAGTCAATAGTGGCACAGATTATTGAACCGTATGAACATTACTGAAGTCTGGCTTTTTAGTGCTAATCCTTCCAACAGTCATTGTATAGCTACAAGTTTGTATAGTAAGTTCAACTCATCAGTGCGCGCGGCGCTATGTGTGCGTGCGCTAGTAATTATACAGCTTTCATTTGTGTGCCAGTGACGCAGCCGTCTTCACAGAGTACATTTGTTTATTATGAGATAGAGACGTTACTCGACTTACTGACGACACCAGCGGTGCCAAGCAGTCTTTGCAGGAAACTCTCTGCGAGGCCGCGAAGTAAAAATTATAATAAACAAAAAGCATACAGCGTCATCTACCACGTTTTGAAGGCAACTCTTACGTTATAATGAAACAAAATTAAATATCATGACAATTCTCAATGTAACTGCAATGTTGACATCCTGTGTAAGTTGGTTACATTATAATCCATTACACAGTGTTCTAAGTGATAATACCATGGGTACAGTCGTTAAAGAAAATGTCTAGTTCTTCACGGAGAAAATGTTTAAGAAGTCAGATAAATATTTTTGATGTGTCAGTTCGATGTCATTAATATTTTTTATCACTACATATATATTATTATAAAACAAAGTTCCCGCCGCGTCTGTCTTCACGACAAACTTAAAAACTACTGCATTGATTTTCATGCTGAGATCACCATTGATTCTTGAGAACGGTTTGCGTATATAATTTGTTGAGTTTGTTTTACATTGACTAAAATATAACGATATTAGTTGGAGATGTCGGAAAAAAATCAGGTGTATGGGAGCTTTTAACGAAAACGTTGCCTAAACCCTTCGAGGCATAACAAAATAATGTATGGTAGAATTGTGTAACTTATAAAGGCCTACAGAATAGTCGAAAAATGATAGACCTCCAAATCCTAATGCAAAAAAAAAATAGAAATGCAGAGATGATGGTCGACAGAAAAAAACATTGCTTATACAGTAAATATGACAATAATTTTACTGTATGACTTGATTTAAAAAGTAAAAAGACCATACTCTATACATCTAAAAAAAACTGTGGAGGGTCGAGAGTCTCTACAATTGGAAAATATTTTGAAAATTTTAATTGGAGGGCGTTCTCTAATCGATACATACTGAAGCCGAAAATGTAATTGAAAATTTTCATGTCCGTCTGTCGGTCTATCTATATCCCGAATAAGTATCACGCTGAAACTACTGAATTGATTTAAATGAAACTTGGTACAATCTGAGCTTATGATCCGAAGAAGGGTCTGGGATACTTTTGATCCCGATATTTTGCACGGTTCCTTTGGGAGAGGGCAGGGCAGTTTTACACGCTGCTTGATGAGTCTGATGAAGAAATACCTCTCCTTTCGTACACCTTATGTGACGCAAACGAAGTTGCAAGGGTCAGCTAGTTTGTAATAAGATTGGTGACATTCTTCAGCCACATGGCTTAAAAGTTCTTCGGCTACCACCGCGGCACCGTATCATCCTGAACTAAACCCAATCGAAAATGTAGGGGGAATTAAAAAAATATATAATGCCTCGCATAGCATCGAACAAAATGTGATGGGAATAATATAATTAATAAACGAACGTTAAGGTCAAATTGATGAAGAGATGTGGCGTAATACAAAGAAGAAGAATACTATGGACATTTTGACAAAGACAAAGACAAAGACATTTATTGCATAAACTGTGTGAAAAGTTCTTACAAAGCGTTTAGTATCAACAGTCTGCCCAATCGGGCGTTGCAATGTGAATTACTTAAATTCTATCATGCACAATGGTCAAACTATTTTTTTAGAAAAATATTCTTGTAGATTATAAAATACATTTTCAATTAACCATTTCCTCAACGCGCCCTTAAACGGCTTACAGTCGAGTTTCTTCAGTGCTATTGGTAAATGATTGAATACACGTATTGCGGTCACAAAGGTACTCTTGTAGTATATCATGTTCTTGGCCCTGGGAAGCACTAAGTTGTATCTATATTGTGTTCGGACATTGTGTTTTTGATTACATTTAAGAGAGAAAAAAGAAATGTTATTTTTAACAAATAAACACAATTGCAATATATAAATACTAGTTAAAGTGAGGAAACCTTGTTCTTTAAAAACGGATCTGAGCGTTTCGTCACTCTTCATACCGTAAATAATGCGTAGACATTTTTTTTGCATAACAAATGTTGATTCTACATTACAAGAGTTACCCCAATATATAATCCCATAATTCAACAGAGAATACACATAACCAAAATAAGCCGATTTCGCAACATCCATGGAAGTTGTTTCTACAAGGATAGATAGAACGTAGCAGTAACTAGAAATTTTACTATTTACTTTTTTTATATGCTCTTTCCAGTTTAAATGATGGTCTATAGTAACTCCTAGAAAGTTTATTTGATCTACCTCTTCAATTTCTGTGTTTGTTACCGATATATTTAAGAGTGATGGTTTATATTTATAATTTCTAAATTGCATCAACTTTGTTTTTGTTAGATTAATTTTTAAGTTCATAGATTTTAGCCAGCTAGTTATGGTTTCCAGAGTATTGCCTATTTCGTTCCTATAATCGCTATCATCTAAACCATTATTATTTATGAAAATCGTTGCATCATCGGCATACATAATACATGAGTGTTTTGTTATTGTTGGAAGGTTATTTATGTATATCAAGAATAAAAGAGGGCCCAAAATACTCCCCTGTGGAACGCCTGATAAAACTTTACGAAAACTAGACTGCACCGATACTACAGTTTTTGAGGAAATGTCATATGTGTCAATAATAGTGGCTTGTAATCTATTTTTTAGATATGATTCAATCAAAATTTTACCTATTCCTCTAATACCTACGCTTTCCAATTGATTTAAGAGTACATCAAAATGGACACAGTCAAATGCTTTTGACATATCTAGGAATAGGGCGGTACATCTCTTTTTGTCGTTCATACTATGCCATATATTCTTAAAAAGGTTAAAAATGGCTAATGAGGTAGTTTTGTTCTTACGAAAACCAAATTGATTGGGGCTTAAAATACTATTCTGGTCCAGAAATTTATTTAATCTATTGTAAATCACTCTTTCAAAAATTTTGGAAAAACCTGTCAACAGTGCTATGGGCCTATAATTATGAAGGTCAGTTTTTGCTCCTTTTTTAAAAAGGGGTTTGATTATAGCAATTTTTAAACTGTCAGGGAAAACACCGGTTTCCAGCATAAGGTTAATTATATGTACTAGAGCGTCTACAGTAAAGGATATGCTGGCTTTAATTATATTTATAGGTATGTTGTCAATGCCATAACTAGTTTTGTTCTTTAGGGATTTTGTAATATTTATGATCTCACATGTATCAACAGGGTATAGAAAAATGGATTTAGGATTATTTACAAATATTGACTTGTGAGCATTACCTACCACTGGATTATAATTTTGGGTTATGAAAAATTTATTAAATGTATTTACAATACTGGTGGGAGATCTTAATTCATTATTGTTTTGTATAATGCACTCAATTTTCGGTTTTAACGAGTTTGTTAGCTGGGTTTCTTGTTTTATAAGCGCCCATGTTGCTTTACTAATATTGTCACTTTTTTTTATATTATTAATATTAGTAATTCTCTTTGATTCTCTAATAACACGTTTCATTATAGAGCAGTATTTAGAATATTTACTCTTATGTATTGTACTATTACTTTTCCTGCATTGCACATACATTTTCCTTTTATTTTTGCTTGAAGTTATAATACCTTTAGTTTTCCAGCTCGTTCCTTTTTTATATGTTATTTTTACTCGTTGTAGAGGAAAGCATAAGTTAAAAATTAAAGAGAACATGTCAATGAATGCAGTGTATGCTGCATTTGGGTCTAATTCTAT
The DNA here is from genome assembly GCA_933228765.1 of Miltochrista miniata. Classification (NCBI taxonomy): domain Eukaryota; kingdom Metazoa; phylum Arthropoda; class Insecta; order Lepidoptera; family Erebidae; genus Miltochrista; species Miltochrista miniata. Next base: position 12,191 of record CAKOGA010000065.1, read on the forward strand.
AAACACGTCACTGAATTTAATTTGTGATATATATTTCAAAAATAAATTTTTGTTTCCTTTTATATTTCTTTTGTGTATAAACCAAAATTTCTCTCTAAAGCTAACACTACAGGGTATTTCGATGCATTGACCAGTATGGTCTGAAATGCCTAAATCTAAGATTTCTGCCTTGTAGTTTTTGTGGTTTGTAATTATGTTGTCAATACAAGTTGCAGAATGTGATGTCAATCTAGTGGGGCTCTTCAAAGTAGTGCTTAAATTATACTTTGATAGTGTTTCAATGAATGACTTACACTTTGTGCTTGCGATTAAAATATCAATGTTGTAGTCACCTAATATAAAAACCTTTTTGTTCTTCCTCCTCGAGCAAACAGTCAATTTATACAGCAATATATCAAGTTTTTCCATGAACAAATTGACATCGCCCTTCGGAGATCTGTACAAACACACAATAAACCAATTTGTCTCTGGAATGAAAATACCACAACATTCAAAATGTAACTCAACCGAGACATCCATCAACCAATCGAGTTTATTGAAATGTATAAAATGCTTAACATAAATGCATAATCCCCCTTTCTTTCTAACTTTTCGGGTATAATGGTTTGCTAGTTTATAGCCAGGTAGTTGTAATATGTTTACATTATCTTTTTGAAAAAAAGATTCGCTTACACAAAATACATCAACATCTCTAGAGCTCAATAATAACTCCAATTGACCCAGTTTTGATCTCATACCCCGAACGTTATGATGCAGTATAGTAAACACATTAGTCCTCAAATTGGCATTGAAATGTCCCAGCCTGAAATGTTTCAGTTTGGACGGCAATATCTAATTTATTTACTGTCGAAACGAGATCCGATTGTGTTCCAACTGATCTAGTGCCTATGAGCACAGTATCTTTTGAGTTTAATGTTTTTGCAATAATGGTTTGGTGGTGTCTCTGTCTATGGTACAAGTGTAATATATTCCTCATCAAACACTTAGACACAATAAGGTTATAAGTTTTACGAGAAGCTACATAATCCAAACGAACAAATACGCCATAATTAAACTGGTTACATAGGTGGTAAAATAATTCATTTAATTTATACTCGCTCAAATACCTGTTTTTCACAATACCACAGACCAAAACATTTGTGTTTGTCAACTTATCTAAATAATAGTAAAGGGTAGTTTGAGCCTGAAGAGGGCTCCTGTCATTGTTTCCGCACATTATTACTACATAGTCAAATTTGTTAAAGTCTTTACAAGTTACCAAACATGATTCTAGGAGTTTATCACTTGTAGCTCCAGGTTTAGAAACGCACGTCACAAAATAAGAAGAGCCGGCAAGTCTCTGGAGCAAATTTCTGATGTTACCACTGGATTGGTCCGTGAATACAACAATCCTCTTTGATTTTTCTGCGTTACTCTTGAGCGGTTCACACATACTTAACTTTTGATGCATGAAATTATTTGACTGACTATATATTTTATTTTCTTTTGGCTCATTCGCAATATATATGTCATTATTTTGATCTATTGATTGACATGTTTTCTCGGGACTTGTCGGTAATGATTTATCATTTTCTTTGTAGCGGTGGTTTTGTGTTATGTCCTGAGTAACACTCTCTGTCGAATCAAACCGAAACAGTCTTTTACATACTTTCTGTGATTTGTTAGTGCTAGGGATATTTCTACATAATAATTTCAAGTGGTCAATCTTTTTTTGTTGTTGTGTAATAGTTGATATGGAATCTGAATTTATAATTAACCTTGTAGAGAGCAGCGAATCCTAAATTTCCTCTATTTTATTCTTTTAGCAGCAAAACATATTAAGTAATATGTTTAACATACATTTCACCCCTTAAGTTTTCTATTTTAGTTAAACGAGTGTTTTTGTATTTTGTACTTCACTGTACCTCTTGTCACGCACACGAAGTCACTGTGTTTATACGAGGTTTACCCACACATAGGGCCGCGCGCACAGATGAGTTGAACTTACTATATATGTTTGAATTTATGTTTCGTTCCTTGTGCCTAACTTGTGGCCGATACCAAGGTTCTGGTGGTAGAGATGATGGTAGAACTGCATTTTCTTGTATACAGATGCTCTGCATGGACCACATGGTTGGAATGTGAAGTGAATGCTGTTGTACTGCCATTCTAGCCCACCGTTAATAGCTGTGCATACTTTCTCCATGTGAGGACCTTGAATAGAAAAATATTTACAACATTAGATAGACTGTTTAAATAACTAGTAGTATTCACCTTCTGCATCCAGTCGCAGCTTGCAACCTTTTCTAGTTTATTGATCCATCTGGCAGGTGGATGTCCTACTCTAGAATGCCAGTTTCCATTTTAGAACTCAGTTGCTCCATTAATAGTCGGTTCTTCTGCAGATATAGCAAGCCCACTGTCACTTTAATGTACCTACTTATACAGCGAGCTATGTCGACTAGAGCATTTAACAAAGTTAATAAAAACATTACTGTATTTTGAACTCATTACTATATCACTTAGTCTATACCATTTATACTAATATTATAAAGAGGAAAGATTAGATTGTTTGTTTGTATCGAATAGGCTCCAGAACTACTCGACCGATTTGAAAAGTTCTTTCACTGTTGGGAAGCAACACTATCCCCGGGTAGGAAACATAGATTTTATTTCCATATTCCTACAGAAATGGAAGCTACATGGGTCAAACCATGTGACGTCCACTAGTCATTCATAATATAAAATTAATAAAAGAGATATTTATTGTGAGTACTTTAGAGATAACTAAGACTGATGTTCAGATGATTATACCAAAATAACTGTAATTAAATACATACCAAGTGAGAAGACATCTTGGTAAGCCATAATTATGTTCTTTTCTTCACAATAAAACAATTAGCCATAGCTGTAGATATTAAATCTACGTCCAAATGATGGGGCTACTTCCTTCCAGTTTGAAGAACAGATTGCAATAATTCATAGTATATTCTATGCAGTGTATTGTCATGTGATATCTATAACAGAAACAATTTTTAATTATTATGCTATAATGCACTAGCAAATCTTGGGATCAGATCATTGAACTTGTGTTTATTTATTTATTATAACTACGACCTGACCCGCGCAACAATGTTACCCTTACAGCTTGGCTATTTTGTACAATAGTGTATTGTATGTACTATAGGTAGTTAACCTTCCCCTTGAATCACTATCTGTTGCTGAAAACTGCAGTAAATTCAGCACTTATGACGTTCACAGTTTTGGTAGTTTGTCCCTATTTCTAGGATTGCTACCACATCGTCTAGGGACCGCATTAGGGCTTTGGCAAGTGAAGAATAGAAAACACCGCAGTCACATTATTCATAGGTTATATGTGTTTAGTTCATGTGTTGGTATTAATAATAACATACACTTACCAACGTTGGCGAAACCCCTGTGGATAATGGCAGTCAGTGTTGATTTAGGTCATTATTTTCCTGTAATGACTGCCACCGGCAATGTAACAATTGAACCGAACAAAAGAAACATCGACGAATATTCAATATAACCTAATGCAAAAGTTATAAAACGTAAAAGTACACTCTTTTCACACACCTTGCATTAAATTCGAACTTATTTTACTACTAAAAAGATGTTTTGAAACAACCAATGAAAGAAAATGAACCGATCTATGGCATGCATGGCCGGCTTTGACAAATAGTGCTGACAGTTTTGGACAATAACTAATCGTTAAATAAATCGATACTTTTCTTTAAATAATTCGATACCTATTTTAAATAAGGATTTCACCTTTATTTATTACGTAATTACTTTAATGAATCTATATGTACTAATACTCTATTAATATTATAAAGCTGAAGAGTTTGTTTGTTTGTTGTTTTTTTTAGTTTGTTTGAATGCTAGGATCTCAGAAATTAAAATACTATTTAGATTTCAAAAATTCTTTTATGGTTTGATAGTCCATTTATTGAAAATTGCTATAGGCTATATAACATCACGCTAACACGAAGAGGAGTGGAGCAGCAACGAATAATGTTTCGATAACAGGGTTTTTTACCTTCTGAGAGTTTCCGAGCCGTGTACGCTGCGTAAATGGTTAAAGTTGCGTAAAAATTGTGTATTACAAAATTATTCCTGTTAAAAAGTTCAAAAAAAAGGCCGCGACATCATGTCTAACTTTTAAGGTTAACTTGCAATAACCTACTTTGTCTATTTCTTAAGTTTCGCTCACAATATTATAAAGCTGAATAGTTTGTTTGTGCTAGGATCTCAGAAGCTACTGATTGCATTTCAAAAAATATTTTACAGTTTCAAAGTCCATTTGTTGAACATGGCTAATGGCTATATAATAACACGCTTACATAAATAGCAGCGGAGCAGCAATGAATTATGTTTTGAAAACAGGACAAAAATATTTATTTTGAGAGCGTCTGTTATGTCCGCTGCGTAAATGATTGAAGTTAAGTGAAAATTGAGTATTACTAAATTGATTCTCTTACAATAACCTTCTTAATAAGTTTTAAAATATTAGCTCCGCGACGGAAGTACACGCGATGGGAGTAAATGCGACGGGAAACGTGATTTTCAAATCCTAATACCACACCTCTCTCTTTCCCACTCTCAAGTGACGTAAACGAAGTTGTGCGGATCAGTTCTAACGAAAGTAAGCGACGCGACGGGAGTAAATGCGACGGGAAACATTATATTACTTAAAATATTAATACCATACCTCTTTATCACTCTTATGGTGACGCAAATGAAGTTGCGCGGGTCAGCAAGTCGTAAATATAAATAAATAATCGAAGCAGTCGATCATTGGTTTTAATCGATTCATATAAATTAAATCATTTTAGAATAGATATGCTCTTCCCTTAAGTCAACAGCCGCCATGATATATTTAATGGCTGTCAGGGCGGAAAATGCAATAGAAACTGTTAAAATGCTTTTGTGTTTGCCCTAGTACTACGAATGTTTTATTGTTAAATTAAATCGTAAAAGACATTTACAGAAATTAACATAATTTTCGATTTGAAGCACCACTTCGTTTAAAGTGATACCATAAAAAAACATTGCCCTTTTGGGGGTCCCCATACTCAGAACTGAAACTCAAAATTTTTTTTTTCATCAAAACCATACGTGTGTGGTATCTTTAGATAGGTCTTCAAAAATGCTATTGAGGTATCTAACATCATATTTTTCTAAACTGAATAGTTTGCGCAAGAGACACTTCCAAAGTGGAAAAATGTGTGTCCCCCCCCCCCCCCTCTAACTTCTAAACTAAGAGAATGATAAATCTAAAAAGAAGATATGATGTACATTGCCATAAAAACTACCAACGAAAATTGGTTTGAACGAGATAGAGCTGGTAGTTTTTTTTTAATACGTCATAAACCGCAATTTTCGGTTAGAAAAATCACTACCACTGCGAACGTGTTAAAACATCAATCAAAGTTACCACGAACTATAAGAACTTTTATATTATGTTACTTGCTGCTACGAAACCCTTCATGGGCGAGTCCAACTCGCACTTGGCCGGTTTTTTTAAAAGGGGGAGTTCTATGGCGACTGCATGGACGTGACTGATAGTAGGAAATTCTTAGGTGATTACGCGAGTCACGTCCTGCGCCATAACATTGTAATTCATTATCTAAATATTTGAATTTGTCAATTTAGCAATAATCGCATCTTCATGTACGTGCTACAGGATGACAATCACCCCCCGCACTACTCCTCAGTTTGATGTATATAATCTTTAGTATTCTAGATTCAAGATTCCATTCATCCGTCTGTATCCAACTACCTAGTAACGCTGTAGCCATGTAGAATCTCTGTGGCGGCTATGCCGCTAACTTAGTACGTCATAATGTAGTGCGTAATATAATTAATAGTGATCTGTAAATAGTCAGTAATGATCAGTAAATAAAAGTGTGCACACAACTTCTGTCTCTCCCTACGAACACGCTATATCTGTCTGTCTGTATCCCGAATAAGTATCACGCCAAAACTACTATACCAATTTGAATGATACTTGGTACGTTCCGAGGAAGGTTCTTGGATACTTTTGATCCCGAAATTTTGCACAGTTCCTGCGGGAGGGGATGAATGACAAAATAGTTTTTCAATTGTAATTTCTCAACGCATGGTCCGATTTCAAATATTTTTTAGTGTTGCAAAGGGTTTAAGGATTGTTTCACAAAAGTTTTTGATATTGAGGGTTTTGTAGTTCAGAAATTACAGATATCTCAACTTTGGCTGAACCTATAATTCAAGGGTTTGAGGACGGTGAGGGGGCTGCTCTAGCAGGCAGGCCCTAGACGGCAGCGTGACGTGAGGGATACACGCACGCCCCTCCTTAAGAAGCGGGATAACACCCGAAAAACCCCCCAAAGGCGCGGAATAGCACCCGAACCCCCCTAGGTGAGGCCGCAGTGGCAGCCGTAGATCTGTTGGGAGTCCTGGGTTTTTAAATAATTTTGCTTGAGTACTGCCCGAAACTTGATTTTTTTTCACATTAAATTATTTTGGGTTTGTTTGGAAATTGGGAAACGCTTCTTTCTGTACATACCTTGGCATCCTCGATGATATCCCCTTCCTTGATCGTCTGCTCCTTCTCCAGGTCAGGGTATGAGGTCTCGAAGATGTTCCTGGTGGTGAGGAACGAGGTGTTTCTTGTGGGCATCACATATAGGAGACGGGCACGGATCTGCGAATAAAAGAGCAATTTTAGTCAAGACTAGTTGTGCGCCACGGCTATCCTTATCTGTCGGGAATTCTGGAACATCATTTCGGCCGTAGGCAGTGGTAGGCACCGTTGGTTTTAGTCAGTAAGAGTCCGGCAGGGCATTTATGATGGATCACCACATATAAGAAGAAGAAAAACCTGTAGCAGCCATTGAAACTACCTATTATATACATATAAAAACCTGTAGCAGCCATTGAAACTACCTATTATATACATATAAAAACCTGTAGCAGCCATTGAAACTACCTATTATATACATATAAAAACCTGTAGCAGCCATTGAAACTACCTATTATATACATATAAAAACCTGTAGCAGCCATTGAAACTACCTATTATATACATATAAAAACCTGTAGCAGCCATTGAAACTACCTATTATATACATATAAAAACCTGTAGCAGCCATTGAAACTACCTATTATATACATATAAAAACCTGTAGCAGCCATTGAAACTACCTATTATATACATATAAAAACCTGTAGCAGCCATTGAAACTACCTATTATATACATATAAAAACCTGTAGCAGCCATTGAAACTACCTATTATATACATATAAAAACCTGTAGCAGCCATTGAAACTACCTATTATATACATATAAAAACCTGTAGCAGCCATTGAAACTACCTATTATATACATATAAAAACCTGTAGCAGCCATTGAAACTACCTATTATATACATATAAAAACCTGTAGCAGCCATTGAAACTACCTATTATATACATATAAAAACCTGTAGCAGCCATTGAAACTACCTATTATATACATATAAAAACCTGTAGCAGCCATTGAAACTACCTATTATATACATATAAAAACCTGTAGCAGCCATTGAAACTACCTATTATATACATATAAAAACCTGTAGCAGCCATTGAAACTACCTATTATATACATATAAAAACCTGTAGCAGCCATTGAAACTACCTATTATATACATATAAAAACCTGTAGCAGCCATTGAAACTACCTATTATATACATATAAAAACCTGTAGCAGCCATTGAAACTACCTATTATATACATATAAAAACCTGTAGCAGCCATTGAAACTACCTATTATATACATATAAAAACCTGTAGCAGCCATTGAAACTACCTATTATATACATATAAAAACCTGTAGCAGCCATTGAAACTACCTATTATATACATATAAAAACCTGTAGCAGCCATTGAAACTACCTATTATATACATATAAAAACCTGTAGCAGCCATTGAAACTACCTATTATATACATATAAAAACCTGTAGCAGCCATTGAAACTACCTATTATATACATATAAAAACCTGTAGCAGCCATTGAAACTACCTATTATATACATATAAAAACCGGCCAAGTACGTGTCGGACTCGCGCACGGAGGGTTTCGCACCAAAAAATAACAAAACGTCTCATTTGTTGCATGGGAGCCTCCTATTTTTTTTTTATTTAACGTCAGAGAAAATCTTTTATGGATGCTATGCCGAACTTCTACCTAAAACCTCACATAACGCCCGAAGTTTCCGAGATATTGGGAAAAAAGTGTTTTCACCCCTTTTTAAGATTGCGGCCGGGGGACAAGGGTGGCGACCCCACAAACTTGAGGTTAAGCTTCTATTGACCCCCCACACATGTCCCAAAAATAAAATTGCGTCCTCTAAGAAATGCAATATTCGGTCCTTAAATTGTAATGGAGTCTGGCAACACTATCGAACTGTCAAAAATTTTAGCTCTCTGAAAATATTTTTAAAATTAATTAGTTATTTAGTATTTAAACAATTTTAAACCAATTAAAACCATTATCATCGCATTAATAGTGTCCTAAAATAGTCAGATTAATATAATAAAAGTGTTCTGTCCGTGTATTTTGGTGTAAGAAGTGACGAGTCAGGTACCCGTTTTTTTCGAATGTTAAATCTTTTCTTTTTCACGTAAATACATAATAAATCGACTGTTTCTCGTGAGTAGAATTATTATACTTGTATAAGCGTTTACTCGACGTTGACGACGGTTGGTGTATTTGCGTAAGTACATAAAAATATTAAGTATAATTTATTGCCGGTACATAACCTTGTTACTTCTTACCATAAACTGTACAAGGAGCTCCATCATTTAATTCGCGTTTAATTGCACTTACTTATTAATAATATGAATACCCGTAGTCGCAGAGCTCTCGGCCGCCAGCAGGAAGAGCCCAAACTTCAGTTGGTGTTGCTGGAGCTTAAATCTAAAACGGAGCTCTGTGTACAGTTGGAAAAGGAAAGAGAGGAAAATGAAAATCTATTGATAAACGCTCTGAATGACACAAAAAAATTAAAATGCGAATTATCAAGACTTCATGTTAGTTATGATGACATTGTTGCGGAGCGGGACCACCTTCAGTCAATTGTAGATAGGTTCCAAGAGTGCAGTGACGAGTATGAGAAAACCTTGAGGAGGACTACCTTTCTGGAACAGGAGCTAAGGGATGCCCAGGGACAGATCTCACACCTGGAAGAAGCTGCTGAGAAAGTTACTGCCCAACAAACCGATAATCTTTTTAGTGAGTTAATGAGTGGTATCCCGCAGTTTATTCCTTCTGCAAATTCTCAAAACCTGGACTTGACTACTATAGATCTTACAGGTGACAGTCCATATCAACAGGACAAGTCGGTTTTGTTTTGCAGCAGAAATAAACTAAAAAAATATCTAAAAATTAAAAAGTTCATACAAAAATCAAAAAAGCAATTAAAATTCCATAAAATGTTAATCAAGAAGTGTAAAAATATAGGTTCTTGTTTAAAATTTAGAGAACAAGCTAAATTGTCAATGTTAGAACTAGAACAAAGCCATTTAAAATATTGCACTGACACACAAAAATTAGAGTCAAAAATACAAAGTTTGCAATTTGAGCTACAATATATGACTAAAAAATATGAATGGTCCCTTAAGGACTTTACTAAATGTTCTTTAACAATAGACAAGGTACTCAAAACATCAAATGATAACACTGAGCGCCTTAATTGTTTCCTAAATGACCACTTATGCAATATTAACTGCCCTAAAGCAATTGAGCCGGTGGAGGCCCAGGGCGAACCGGTTACCGCTGAGCCCCTAGCTCCCATTATCACATGCTCGCCCAGTACATCAGTGGATATATTGTGTGACAGTGTAAATAATAGTAATAGTTGTACTAAATTAATTGTATTTAGTGATGATATTGGTACCAATCTAAGTTCATTTTTAAAACAAAACTCAAATTCAAGTTATTACTCGGTTATTAATAATTGCTATCCGGGTGCTTCATTAAGTGGTATTATGCAAAAGATATTAGAATATAAATTTGAAGCTAACAGTAAAATAATAATTTTCTGTGCAAACAGGGGGAAAATTAGCAATGATGATTTGTCCCTATACATGAATTACATCTTAAACTTAAATGTCATACAAGTTGTAATGTTCACACTTCCATTTATAAAAGGTGTGCCAGATTCGGAAAATTCATTTAGATATAAGATGAATTTACGTTTAAATTTAATAAGTCAGTATAATAATAAATTTAATATAATTGACTTTAATTCTGTATTTAACACAAATTTGTCACATAGCAAGTTTATAGTCTATAATAATCACAAGGGTAGGTATTGTCTACCCAAATATTATAAAAGACAAGTAGCAAGTTTGCTATTTAATTATTTTTATTCTGTAGCCAAAAACTTGGCTGACAAAACTGCTTTATTTGAGCAGAGTAGTTTTAGGACTTTGGAATCTGTTCCAAGTAATTTAAATTAACTGCTGGGACAACAGAGGAATTACCCTCTAGCCAAAATTGTAAATTAATAGAGTTAAATTTAATTGCAAACCGTAATTTTACCGGAAACTGTCCTCCGAACAAAACTAAATTAAAAAATGTAAATTACATCAGCCTGGTGCATTATAATATTGCAACATTAACACAGGTCAAAGAGTTTGAATTGGAGCTGTTCATGAGCTCAGAAAATATTGAAATTGTTTGTCTTACAGAACATATGCGTAAGGAGTATGAGCTCATGTTCAGTTTCAGTAGTCACCGGGTTGGTAGTGCGTTCTGCAGGGTCAACACAACACGGGGGGGTTCGATGATTTTATTAAATAAGAAATTAAAATATAAGGAACGGAAAGATGTTGTGTCCCTCTCTGTAGAGTGTACAGTTGAAATATCGTGCGTAGAATTGGAGCAATTCATAGTAGTATGCGTATATAAACCTGGAGTCTCACCCTTTTGTGAGTTTGAGGAAGTAATGGATAAAGTGCTATTTAAACTTGGAAAAACTAATAAACACCTAATAGTGTGCGGTGATTTTAATGTTAATATACTTATAAATACGCGTCAGACCAATGATATCTTAAATTTATTTAAATCACACAATCTCACTAACTTATTTTTAGAGCCTACTAGATATTGTGATACAACAGCTACTTGTCTGGACAATATATACAGTGATATGTTGCCAGAAAGTAAGAGTATTATAAATAAGATAAAATCAGATCATACTGGGCAAATAGCATCTTTCAAGATCACAAGAGAAAAAGTTAAAAGACGTAAAATATTATGTAGACCAGTAACTAGTGACCGCTTGGAACGTATGCGAGTTGAACTTTGCAATAAACTTCCATTTTTAGACACTGGCTTAGATCCAAATGTAATGTATAAGTTATTTTTTGATTCCTTTTACAATGAGTTCAACTCCGTATTCAAGTCTAAGGAAGTCACAATCGGTGATAGGCCAGCCTTCAGTGAATGGGCCACTGAGGATATACATAAAAGTAGACAAAAACTGTATGAACTATACTCAGAAAGACAGCTTAATAGAACAGATGAATTTCTAAATTATGTTAAAACTTATTCAAAAAAGTTTAAAGCAGACTGCTTAGCAGCCAAAAGAAAGTATATAAGTAATAAAATTCTCAATAGTGTAGACAAAGTTAAATCTACTTGGAAAATAATTAACGCAGAAAGAGGCCAAGCAAAATCGAATGATAATAATTTTAAACTTAAAGTGAATGGTAACATAATTACAACAGATGCCGAAGTCGCTAACGAATTTGAACAATTTTTTTCTCGAATTCCAGTAGATTTGACCAGAGCCCTAGGTTCTTCTACCCCAATAGCAGAATCCTTGTTAAAAGCAAATGTTCCTTGCTGTAATGAAATATTTAAATTCAGTAAAATTAGTATACACACTGTCATAAAAACTTTTAAATCTTTAAATATTAAGAAAACTGCTGACCTCTGGGGAATTTCTGTACATTTAGTTAATTCGTTAATTGAAATGGTTGCCCCTGAATTATCAATAATATTTAATAATTGTGTTGATAGTGGTGTGTTTCCTGACTTAATGAAGTTTAGTAAAATAACTCCTCTGTTTAAATCGGGTAGCACCTCAGATCCGTCCAATTTTCGTCCTATTTCTGTACTACCCACGTTTAGTAAAATCTTTGAAAAGGTAATGCTTAATCAAATGCAAAATCATTTTAATACAAATAAACTATTCCATACTAAACAATTCGGTTTCACGCGAGGTCGGTCTACCACGGATGCTGGCATCAAATTGTTAGAGTGTATATATGAGGCCTGGGAGGAGTCGTATGATGCTTATGGTGTATTCTGCGACTTATCTAAGGCCTTCGATTGTGTCCAGCATCAGACTTTAATTCAAAAACTTGATCATTATGGAATCCGGGGGACGGCCTTGGATTTAATTAGTTCTTACCTTAGAGATAGAGTACAGAGAGTAGTTATAAATGGTAAACAGTCAAATGGTTCTGCTGTAACAATGGGGGTGCCTCAGGGTTCAATTCTGGGACCTTTTCTATTTTTAGTGTACATAAATGATCTCCCTCACCTTATAAGAGACGATCACGAGGTAGTTTTGTTTGCTGATGACACATCTTTAATATTTAAAGTTGAACGTGGACAACGCGATCTTGACGAAGTAAACAATGCCCTCTCTAGGGTAGTCCACTGGTTTAACGCTAATAATTTATTGTTAAACGAAACTAAAACAAAATGTATTAGATTCACCTTGCCAAATGTTAGGCTCGTTAACACCAGTATTAGGATTAGGGATGATCAAGTAGAATTGGTCGATGAAACTGTCTTTCTGGGCATAAAGTTAGACTCCAACTTGCAGTGGGGGCCTCATATCGAGAAAGTCTCGGGCAGACTGAGCTCTGCAGCCTATGCCGTTAAAAAGATCCGACAACTGACAGACATTAGAACAGCGCGTCTTGTCTACTTTAGCTACTTCCACAGTGTCATGACCTATGGCATACTATTATGGGGTAACGCTGCCGACATCGAATGTATCTTTGTGTTGCAGAAAAGGGCTGTCCGGGCTATCTATGGTATGGGGTTTCGGGAGTCATTAAGAGAAAAGTTTAAGGATATCAACATCCTTACTGTGTATTCACAGTACATATATGAAAACTTATTATATACTCATAAAAATAACAGTAAATTTATTAAAAATAGTGATATCCATAACCTAAACTTAAGAAATAAGAATAAATTGGCTGTACCTAGATTTAGGCTTAATAAAATAAGCAATTCTTTTGCGGGTAATTGTATTCGAATGTACAATACATTGCCGACAGCCATAACAGGTTTGTCAGTTAATAAATTTAAAAAACTAGTAAAGCTTAAATTGTGCCAGAAAGCTTATTATAGCATTAAAGACTTTCTAGAAGACAAGACTGCCTGGCAGTGACACGAATTGCTCCTTTCTACATTTAAAAAAAAACTGTATTAGATACTAAGATGAATAAGAGGGACCGGACTGAGTTTCTTGGGGTGTTCTTCTCAGTCTGTAGCATTTCCGAACCCCCGGTAGAGTCACAAAAATTTTGACAAACCTAAATAATTTTTTAGAAGTTTCAAAGGGAATAAATTTTATTTTATTTTATTTTTTATTTTATTTATTTTATTTATTTTGTAACATTTCAATGGACTAAATGTTTAATTTATTTTTCAGAATATTGATGACATTTGAATGCTGACATGACATTATAAACACGATACGTCTACAACATCGGTGCATGTAATTGAATTGTGTGTTTGTACGTATATTGTTTATACTGGAGAAAAATCTAAAATACAGGCTCTTTGTTTACTATTTCCTATGAAATTGCTATCTTTGAAATATTACACCTATCTAAAGTTATCTGCTGAAAGCGTTATTATTACTACTACTTTTACTTTTGTTTTGCTTTCGTTGCGCAATATTTGATTGTGCTATACCTTCTAAAGTATGCATTTAATTTGCATGGTGTAAAGGGAATAAATGATCTTGATGATAATGTTCAAGCCAACTAACGTATTTTAATTGAGATAGATACCTTATTTTCTAATATATAGGATAAAATGGCCAAAAAACACTTTTGTTGTGTGGGAGCCCCCTTAAATATTATTATGTTTTAAATATTATTATGTTTTTGTTTTTAGTATTTGTTGTTATAGCGGCAACAAAAACACATAATCTGTGAAAATTTCAACTCTCTAGCTATCACCGATCATTAGATACAGCCTCGTGACGGACAGACAGACAGACAGACAGACAGACAGACGGACAGCGAAGTCTCATGAATAGGGTCCCGTTCTTTACCCTTTGGGTACGGAACCATAAAAATCAATGCCACTTTTCGTTGTAATTTTATAACTCAAGAACGGGCTCACCTATCCAAACCAAATGTTTAGGCTTTGTTCGTACTATTTAGTAGATGGTTTATGTGAAGTTTGCGCAAAATCAGTCGAGCGGTTCTTTATTTATCACGCAAACGAAGTTGCACGGGTTGCCTGCTGTTGAAATTTTCAAGGCGTCCATGGCATTCAACTTGACGTTACGACTGTCATTTTACTGGCAACAGGGAAAAACGGCTTAACGTGCCTTCCGAAGCACGGAAAATACATATAAATACAACTAGCAGTTACCCGCGACTTCGTACGCGTGAAAGTTATGTTATAATGCCAATTTGATTGCCCTCTGCTTAGCCCCTAGGATATTTAGCGTGATAATATATAGCCTATTTAAAGCAAAGACTTCTATATAAACTTAGGTAGACGCGCTGCACTCTAACGAACGACAATTCAAAAGCAATCCTCAAATTCACACATTGCTACTGAATACACTCACTAATAAACAATATTTACGTAATTGTCACCACAATAGCAATATACGAATAGAACAAGAGTAAAAGTGAAAGCCAGGGCTTTGAATATCGTTAAAAAGTTGGTATCGTTACCTTCGCCGTAGGAAGATAACGTTATATAGAATGGTAACGATATACGTGGTAACGATAGTTGGGTGGTCTTTTACCGGTACTTTGACTTAACGCTACCGATGATTTATCGGTAAAAAGTATCGTTACCTTAATCCTGGACTTGATAGCGTTACCAAATGCATCCTATAATTATCGTTAAATACCGGTATTTTTCTTTCATCTCTTTCTTTCGTTTTCTTACGAGATATTTTAAAATTGACACGATATACAATAGGATTGGACACGATATACAATAGGGTTCAGAGATGGTTTTAGGCTACTTTTTACTACACTTTTATCATAACAGAAATAAGAACAAAACAGCTTTAAAACAAAGAGAATATATTACAGCTTTAAAAAGTGATTTTACCATTAGATGGTGCTCACTGATCTGTATGGTCGTTTTTTTTTAAAATTATATTCTGCCAGCTTCAGAACAAAATATTATAAACAACCTATTTAGAAGGTACCTACCAGATTGCTGTTTTTTAAGAGAAGTTTGATTGCGGCCTCCTTGCATTCAGAATAATAAAAGAGAGTACTTACCTAATACAGGGGTCAGGGGTCCTAATATGTTTTGCATGGTTTTGCATGTTATTTTTGAAGTTAGAGTTTTGGCGCGTTAGAAAAATTATATTTTTTTGAAGCGTGCGCACGATGTTTTAAAAACTGAACATTGATCACAGAATAGTTTTTTTTTCAAGTGAAGCTTCTATTGATTTGGATGTTAATTAGATTTTCAGAAAGATTTATAATTTTGGTTACGGCTCAACATTCAACTTTTTTGAAATGTACCCATCCTTCGGTTCGTTACTCATTTCTCATAGGTACATGAAACCACCATAAAAAAGTCACAGCAAAGCGTGGCAGGGAACCGCTAGTCTATATAATATAAAAGAAAGTCGTGTTAGTTACACTATTTATAACTCAAGAATGGCTGTACCGATTTGGCTGCAAATTGGTGGAGAGGTAGCTTAGAACAAGGAGACGGAATTAGGATACTTTTTATCCCGTTTCAGCCCGCTTTTTTTATGCGTTTTTTGGTCACTCAAAGTAAATGCGACGGAAACGGGGGATTTACTCTCTCATATGTGACGCAAACGAAGTTGCGCGGGTCAGCTAGTATTATCATAAAACAGTGTCTAATAACTTTATATTTTTTATCGGCAGAAAATAAAATAACTGATTATTATTCTCAATCCATTTTGAACCCCAAAAAACCCGCTGGCGTACAGGCTCATGTAGAGGCGTAGTAAGGGAAGCGACCGGCAAACTTAGCGCGAACAGGTAGTAGCGTAGCGAGCGTGCGATGTTGCCGTTCCGCTGCACGCCCCCCAGCGCCCGCGCCGCGGCAGTTTGCGGTTCACCTGCACTGATTGGCAACAACGCAAGTATCGATAAAAGTATCGATACTTATAGCGGTAAATTATTAACATTATTTTTACCGGAATTGCACTAAATTACCGATACTCATATACCGCAAAAAAATTATCTTTATGAAAATATCGTTACTTACCGATACCTACAGTGTGAATTTGGTAACGTTAACAAGCCCTGCTCTCGAAGTTTTGACTTGCTACAGAGACAAAAATTTATCTAGCTATAGGTATTTTCGGTTTCGGTATCTTATGTTGAACACCCAGCGAGTATTTATTTTAATATTTCCAATGTACAGTTTTGACTTTTCTATCATTTTATTATATGTTTAGAAGTAAAGAACTACTTGTTCCAGAACGATTCTGTAGCTCAGTGGCTGAGTGTTGCCCGACTTAGGCAAAGGTCATAGGTTCACATTCCGGCAGAACAAGTTGTAATTTTTCTCTGTAAAGAAAGAGAATAGACTTGACTATGGTATGTTACCTTCTGCCCGAGTGCAGGCTTCTTCCCCTTGCTGTGGTCGGCGTGCTGCCTCTGGACGTAGGCCGCGGTGTCTCCGAACACACTGCCTTCGATACCGTTGTCCAATGGCTGGAATTGTACAATGATTGTGATGATTTGATTACAATAAAAAAATTATTACAATTACATTCAGAATTAGAGTTGCAAATGATTACAATTAAAATTCAATAATGTGGTCTTTTACATGCATTTTCAAATTAAATTATTTTTTACAATGCATTTACAATGTTTTATAACACTTGAGACTTATTTTCAGTATGTTTAAATTGTTGCTAATAGCATTAATTCTCAAATAAAAATAAAAATCCATTAGGGCCAAAGTAAATTAGTGAAGAAAAGGAATAGAATAGATACAATAAACTTGATAGCATACTTATGAAATATTTTTATAAAGAAATAACAGTTTTATAAATGAACAGAGGGCGGACTTTTCGCCAAAAGCAGACAAATATTGAAAATTTTAGTGAATCTTTACTTGCCTGCTATTTATTTCTAAATACACTTACACAAAACATCTTAGCATCAATGCGAAATAAGCGATAAAAAAATACATACCGTCTCAACAAGAAACTCAAGTGCAGAAGCTGGCAACACTGGTGAGTTGGTCTTGTGTCGCTGACAGCTGTTCTGTAGTGTTGCCAGCTCACTCGACAGTGTGACCACACCGCCGTCCGCCACTGACTTGACTACGCACCACGCTATCATACCCACGTCTGGAAAATAATTTTGTATGGTTTTATAGTTCCGTTCCGAAACGGTAAAAGCTGGACCCTATTCATGAGACTTTGCAGTCCGTCTGTCAGTTCGTTAAGAGGCTGTTTTTCGTTTTTCAAATTTCAGAGAATGATGTATTTCTGTTCCCACTATAACAACAAACACTAATATCAGAAAAAATAATAATAATTCAGGGGAGCTCCCAAACAACAAACGTGACATTTTCCGTTTTTTGGTAGGAAAACCTTCGTGTCCAACTCGCACTTGACCGGTTTTTCTTATGGGGGACCGCTTGTTCTGCAGCGAATATTGAGCGTTTTTTTTTGTGGGGGACCACCCGCTCTGCAGCGAATATTGAGCGAAAATTGAGTTCAATTCAAGGATTGACTGCAATATTATAAAGATTTATGATTGATAAAAAAAATTACCTAATTCTATTTCTGGGTTAGCATTCTTCTTGGGAAGGAATGCCCTTGTGTCTGGCACACCAATATCCATCACGTAGCCGTGGTCTTCGACTGATGCCACTGCGGCTTGTAATAGAGTACCTGAAAGAGATACAACGATAGTCTGAAAACATTGATTATGGTTGATGCTCGCGGCGTCGCCCGCGTGAAATTTGGTACCCGATCCCACTTCCCGTGGGAACATATTCCCGGGAAGCCTATGTTTTATTCCAGACTATAAGCTATCTTTGTACCAAATTTCAGCTCAATCCGTTAAGCCGTTAAAGCGTGATTGAGTAACAAACATCCAAACATCTTCACAAACTTCCACATTTATAATATTAGTAGTTTTCACATTTATACATAGAAAACACCCAAACTCCAATAAACACTTGTGTATCACACAAATATTTGGACCAACCCGGGACCTCAGCGTGGAAGGTGGTTAGACTACCGAATGCGCTACCAAGGCTGTCGCAATCAAATACAAATACAAAAAATACAAAAAATCGTTTATTTTCTTTAACAGAATTCAGTTACTGCTCATTCGCTCTAAGTTTGCCGCTCTGCTCCATACTAAAGTCGAATTTTTAATTAGACGAAGTAAATTGACAGCAACTAATGTCACTTCTTCATAAATAAATAATAAATAAATAAATATTCACGGACATCTCACACAACGCTATCTGATCCCAAAGTAAGCTAGGAATAACCTGCTTGTGTTATGGGTATCAGACCACGGATATTAATACTTATATACTTTTAAATACATACATATTATACATAGAAACACCCAGACTCTTGAGACAAACATTTATGGGTCACACAAATATTTGTCTCCGGTGGGAATCGAACCCACGACCTCCAGCGCCGCAGGCGGTATCACTACCGACTGCGCCACAGAGGCAGTCAATGTAAAAAAATTAATACAATGTTGCTTATTTTCTATGACGAAGTGACATTAGCTAGCTACTGTCAATTTACTTCGTCTAATTAACAATTCGGGTATACGCCTGTAGAGGCGTATACCTGTACTACCCGTTCGCTATAAGTTTGCCGCTGGTGTAGACCAGCGGCAAACTTATAGCGAATGGGTAGTACAATAAAGTTATTGATCTCTCCTTGTAAGCAAGTAATGCCTGTAGTAGGAGAGATCGCTCTTCCATAACATACATGTAAATACATACAAAAACACGTTGCTACATTTGTATTAAGTACATAGTTTCACAACCTTTGTCACTCTAAACGCAATATGATCTATAATTTACAATATGAGGATTAACACATTTATCATTAAGAAATTCGTTAGTTCGCTAAAGCATTACATGATAATTTTTTTCTTTACACCACGCAAATAAAGAAAAATTAGGAGATATAGCAAAATCAAAATAACGCGCAACGAAATAAATTTCGTGTCGCCGTGATTGGATGGTGTCACCTCTAATGCGGTTGAACAAACTTGACTGAAATATGGTACTGATAGATCATTGTCTGGAATAACCAATATTCTACTTTTTATCACGTACTCCACGTATGTTTCAATGGGATACGGCCCCGGAAACAAAATTTCACGCGGGCGACGCCACAGGCAACAGCTAGTTTACAATATTTTTGCTTGTGTAATTACTAGTGACCGACCGAAGTTTCGGTTTCGGTTTCGGTTTCGGCCAGTTTCGGCTAAAAAATCGAGTTTCGGCCACAGTTTCGGTTTCGGCCAAAATGGGCCGAAACTTTCGGCCGGGCCGAAACTCACGTGTTCATGAATTTTGAGTGCCTGGCTCTGCTTGTGACGTGGTTGGGGTCAGCCCAACCAGTTAATATGTTACTAATCGAAGATTTACAAAGGATTTCCAATCAATGAGACTGTTTCCTCAGCATTCCATGGATTCACCGTGAGGGCGCCGGGTCCATAGCGTGGTATAGAGGGAAACACTGTGAGGGAGTCTGGGACTTGCGACCTATTTGAGCAGGTTTAGGGTGACCACTTTAAGACGAGTCAGCGCTCACCTTCCACTTATAATTATTCAATTTTTACGGAATCCTACCCCCTTGCTGTCGGTTTAGTTGACTTCGTTGGTCATCTGTCTGTCTGTCAGCAGGCTGTAAATCATGCACCGTGATAGTTAGACAGATAAAATTTTTACCGATGAAGTATTTCTGGTGCCGCTATAGCAACAAATAATAAAAATAGACGAATTCAAAATTAGATACAGCAAACGTTCTCCTACGACCGATTCGCCGTTATACTATTTGTCGACAGGATGATTCTTTTATGTCCGTTTCCCCAGCAGGGTCTTTCACCTGTGGACATTTCGCCGACAGAACCTTTCATATGCGTCACTTTCGACGATATAAAATTAATAATATTAAAGGGGGCCTCCCATAAAACAAACGTGATTTTCTGCAGCTCTACGTGCGCTAGTCCGGCTCACTGGTGTCCAGTTTTAGTTATATAATGGGTGTCCCAGTAAGAGTGCACTTTTTCATTTTGATATAAAAAACATATTTTTTTGAGAGAGTTGTGATTTTTTTATTGAATTGTCAAGAAGACATGTTCCGATTAAGTATGGAACAAAATATCCGTCAAATGGCCTCCACGGCTCTGATGGCAGGCCATTACTCTATTCATGAAAATTTTCATGACTTTTTCACAGAGATGAGGCTGTATCGCACCGATGACTCGTTGGATCTCGGATTTGAGCTTAGGCATTGTTTCTGGTTTATTCGCTTAAACCTGCGATTAGAGAAAACCCCAAAGAAAAAAATCGCAGGGCGTTAAAATCTTGGTGGCCAGTTCACATCAGAATTTATTGAGATATTTTTTCCGGCAATCGTTGCTGCAATGGATTGTTTCATGCGCGGTGTAGCAAGTGGCGCCGCGCCGTCTTGCTGAAACCACATGCCGTCCGCACACAACGGAAGCACAGGAGTCTTACTGTCCATTACCGACCCAGTTTCTTCATTTTTTTTGTCAACTATTCGAATGGTTTACACATTAGGTGCACTATCTCGACTGAAAATTGTTCGTAGTTTGCGAGCGGTCTCAGCATAACTTTCCAAATTTTTGCAATAAGTTTTCACAATTATTACGCGTTGTTCTTTGGAAAAGCGCTCCATTTTTATTAATCGGAACAAATAAATGTGTAAGCTGCCAAATCTCAGAGTCGCCACTTGCACAAAAAAAAAATAGCACTAAATTTAAAAAGTGCACTCTTATTGAGACACCCTTTACTTGTAGAATGTAACCAAAATCAGCCAAGAGCTAGAAGCAGGGCACCGTGTGGTTTTAGTCGGTAGGAGTTCGCAATAGCATCTATGAGTAATGCCACACGTAAAAGAAAGAAACTCATCTTTAGGTTGAGATATTTCTAAAATGAACACTTGAGAAGATTTATACCGTTGATTGATGGCACTTGGTGGAACTTGCTGCACCTATTGAAAAAATAACTGGCCAAGTGCGAGTCGAACTCTCGCACGGAGAGGTTAAAGCGGGACCCTATTAAAGAGACTTGAGGCCTAGCCGTCCGTCTGTCTATTAGTCACGAGATCGAATCGCTGGAACCGTGCCAGATAGAGGCCTAAAATTTTCACTGTACAGTAGTCCTACCGACTAAAATCCACGCGTATAGTACCTAACAGCCTACGGTTGGAAGCCTCGAGTATGCCCTCGGGAGTTGCATACTGCGGCCGCGTGTTTGGGGGGTTGTTCGGTTGCTATCCCGCTTCTGGAATGGGGCGTGCATGAATCTCTCATGTCACGCTATCGTCAAGGACCTGCTTCTGTAAGGACGGTGAGCAACCGTTCTCAGGCCCCCGGTCATGGAGGCTGATAGTATAGGGCGCCGCCGCAGATTGTGAAACTCGGGTAGTAGAGCTCTCTCCCGCTGTCTCTATTACGAGCATGACCTGCTCACAGGAAGACGCCTATGGCCCCGCTTCAGCGCCTCCTTGCGCCATTGAAACAATGACGCAAGGACCTTTGCTTCCTGGTCCTATAGAGGGGTCTCGGCTAGGAGACATGCCACCTTAACTGAGATCGTGCGGTATCCCCTTATCACCCTGACAGCCGTCGCCTTCTGCGGGCTAAGCAATCTAGCCGCAATGCTGGTCATCAGGATCTACGCCCATACAGGGGCCCCGTATAGGGTCATGCTCCGCACGATCCCAAGGTACAGACTCTTCTGCAGGGAGTGTTAGGTCGCCTGATTTTGGGCAACAACTGTGAGAGTGCGGCTGACGCCCCCTTCGGGACCAAACTTCGGAAATGGTACCCGAAGTTCCACCGGCTATCGAGTACGAGCCCCAGATACGTTATCGAGAGCTCGATGCCGACGCTGACTGACGCCCCCTATATGTAGGCTTGATCCCGCAAGTGGTCTGCGGCTTTAGGGCTGCGTCTCGGTGTGTTGCTCCTCGCACTGTAATGAGGGTTATGCATGTTATACGTTACACCGACACCTCTGAGCAACGGACCACGCAGCACCCAATCGTAACCGATGTTCCACAGAAGCGGTCCTAGACCGATCCCTATGGAATACATCTCGCCGACCCCGCCCTAGCCAGCTCGGGTAAGTTATGGCCCTCTCGGAAAGATAGGGACCGACAATTCGACGGAGGAGTAGTATGGAGGCATTCCATGGTAAATAAGCGCCTCCCAAACGCAGCTCCAGAGCAAGGTGTTGAAAGCGTTGGCGAAGTCAAAGAGACACTGCCACCCTGTTCTGTTGCCGATATAACAAAAATACCTACTAAAATCAGAAAAAAACATCCACACAACGAACGTAATTTTGGGGGAAATTAATAACGTGCGGGTTTTTCAATATGAACACGTGAGTTTCGGTTTCGGTTTCGGTTTCGGCCGAAACTGACCCTGGGGCCGAAAGTTCGGTTTCGGTTTCGGTTTCGGCTGGAAAACCAGTTTCGGTCGGACACTAGTAATTACGTAGTGCGGTAGTATAGAAAAAAATAAACAAACCTTTCTTTAACTCGGACACATTTTTCTGCCCATTGACGTGTTGGGGCATCATAGAAAGCATCAAGCTGAGTTGTTTCACTTCTAACACTTTGACGGCCACATACTGACCCATCCGGAACATGTTCCATAGTTCTTTCACTTTGTCCACCTAAAAAATAAATCTTAATTTAGGGTTATATTATAGTGTTAAAAGTACAAGTCTTGCACATTGTTCTCCCTCCAACTCGATTTTCCATTTTTTTTAATAGGATATTTTTTTTACAATTAAAAGAAAACTCATGAAAAACAATATACCATTATTCAAAATGAGTAACTTCTTGAAATATAATAACTAGAAAACAATTTAGAATAGCAATAAATTGTTCTATTTATTTATCCAAAGATTCAATTTTATATATTTTTTACTGTAATTTTATCATAAAAGAAAAGTAAGATACCAAATGCATTCATTCTGCAATTTCAAAACCTAGATTAAACATCAATTGCCGAAAGTTGTCTTTCAAACATACCTTATCATCAATATAAGCCTCCAGCTGCTTGTTGTGCGGCTCACTGATGTGGCACGCCATTACGGAGCCAATCATGCGGCACGGTAGACTGATCACTACTTTCGTTTCTTGTATATTTTTCACTCTGCCTAGGATCAGTACACCTTCTTTTATCGTCTAAAACAGAAATAATGTATGTTTTTTAATAAATAAATATTTGTGGACATTCTCACATAACATAATCGAGCCAAAATTAATTAATATTAGCTTGTGCTATGGGACCTAGACAACTGACAGACATAACTATATATTTCTAAATACATGCATATTATACATAGAAAACACCCAAACTCCGAAACAAACATAAAATAGAATAAACTTTATTGTACACCAAAATAAAACATACAGAAAAGAAAGACATTACAATTTTATAAATGTACAGAGCGCCGGCCAATCGCTAAAAAGCTATTTCTTACAGGCAATCCGTTGTGGATCACACAAATATTTGGACTGCCCCAGTAATCAAACTCAGGACCTCAAACGCAGCAGGCAGTTACATTACCAACTGCGCTACCGAGGCAGTCGTGCTATGTTAAACTTTTAAGGTTACGTGCGCAACCAGGATCCTATTACTGAGGTTTCGCTGTCTGTTTTTCTCCAAGCTGTATTTCAGAAACTGTGATAGCTAGACAGCTGAATTTTTACAATAGAGGTTCCTATTTTAGTTTGCACCAAAAACATAAAAAAAATAAGGTTGGTTCAATAAAATTAACGGGATTTTTTATCACAGTGCCCTTCATGTGAAAATATGACTTGCAGTTGGCCACTGTTATTAGTTAGCTCACTAAAATTATTACTGTTGGACATAGGCCTCTCTCAAATTCATTTTAAGAGAGTGACTGACTTTACGGTTACCACATTAACTGGACATTTCAGGGTTTTGTTTCAAGTATTTCTTCTTTTCGGTATGAACTCATCTATTAGGCAGCAGGTGCCTTGCAGATAAGGCTGGCTTGGGCCCTGAACATGTCAGTAGGGAGCTACTTTTAACAGAAACAATTAAAAGTTAGACAGCTAGGACAACAACATACCTTATAACTTAACCCATATGCACAATTCTTAAAAGATTCATTAACTTCTTTTGTGCCCTCATCTGATAAATACCCATCGTCCCCTTCAGATTTTTTCTTTGGCTTCTTTTTCTTTTTATCTTGTTTTACAGGAGCACCTAAAAACTATAAATACCTATGTGTGAGAATTAAAATTGCACGTTATTTATTATTTCTTTACTTTGTAACTTTGGTACATACGTTGGCACTTCGCTTAAATGTAGTGGATGGCTTTTT
The DNA here is from genome assembly GCA_933228765.1 of Miltochrista miniata. NCBI lineage: Eukaryota > Metazoa > Arthropoda > Insecta > Lepidoptera > Erebidae > Miltochrista > Miltochrista miniata. Next base: position 37,051 of record CAKOGA010000065.1, read on the forward strand.
CCCTCCACGAGGAAAATATTCTTCTGTATCTGCCATCGTAATTTTCTATTAAATGAATGAATATATTTCACAACAACAGTTTACACATTAAACTCCGTGTTCTATTCGACTTCTCTCAGCTCAGTTCCCTCTCACATCACCATCACAATTTGAGAGTAGCGAAAAATTCTAAATCTATGATCACAATCACACGTGAGAAATTGAGGTTTTATTTTGTATTTTGACATATACTAGTTTGACAGCTGACACGATAGAGTGGCGTATGAGATGACCTCTCTGATTTGTGACCTCGTATGCGACGCGACTCATATTTAATGGGCTCCCGACACGGTCAATTGGGCATGACAAGTCTACGTGCTTGAGTCAAGTTATTGACCGTTTACCACGTAGACTTGACGCTATCATCAATAAATCTACGGTTTGATGGGAATTGAAGTAGAAAAAAAGTAAACGGCACTTGATGCACTTTCTATTGATGTGAACTGACGGGACTTGACAAGTTTTTATTTTTGTTTTTTTTTTAACGCGGTGACTGCAGATTAGGCACTTCGCCTGTTACATAGTTGCTATGCACTTGAAACGCTGATAAGTATTTACTGCATAATTGCGTAATTCTCACGCTTGCAACTATTGCATCAGCCACGACCCACGAGGCGCCAAGTCAGCACAACGTGCCCCGCAACAGCAAGACACCCGACGCCCGGCATCGCGTGGAGCGGTCACTTTGGACACATTGGTCTATTGTCGACGTACTATTAATTTTAGCACTTATAATTTTTGTAATTCTTTTTATTAAATTTAGTTTGAAATAAATTGTATGTTTTTGCGTCATTCGGCTACAGCCTACGTATTTGGCGCAGTCGGTAGGATCGGTATATTCGGGCGCCCCGCGTTCAAGGACTCTCGCATCGAATCCTGTCGGCTCCGTATAGCCGCTGCGCGTGGTCTACAGCCAGAACCAACCGAGTATCCCGAACCTCTCACAGTAAGCAGTAGCCAGAGTATCAAGAAATCGATACAGCAAGAGGTACAAGATATCGCATGTAAGTACTTTAGAATCACTCTAAAATCGCAATTTCCTATTTTTGTGTTCTTTTGTGTTCCCTATATAATCCAAGATTTTCCACCCACGTGAATCTCGGTCCCCTTCTAGGTTAGATAGTTATAGGAATAGAGTAGTAGATTCTACAAGAAAGGAGATGTCCAGAAATGGTTTTTTATTCTCGAAAAAATCCAGCACCGTTTAACCAAATATTTTTGAATAGTGTTACATAGAACTAATATTATATTTTATAAAATGGAATTTTTAGTTCCTGAAATTTTGAGAAAACATAATTTTTATTTTCGTTTAATTTTAGGCTGAATACGAACAAAACTTACGTTGCTTTAGCCTAACAAACAAATTAAAAGTTTGATATATTGTCACGCGTGACAAGTGGATGACAGGTGTTTCAATGACAGTTCTTGTTTTTGTAAACAGTTATAATTTTTGTTTACTTTGGTATGGTATGATCAAGGAACTTATACCTATAACTGGAATGCTTACGAAATCACAAAAACAAATTAAAATTGAACTTTATTTTTAGGGTCATTAAGTTTATATTGCATTACCTCATGCCAGATTCAAAAAACGTTCCTGAGCAGGACAACGACTTAATGGGATTGTGTCTCTTTCTTGCAACGGCAATGTGTTGCAAGTGGTAATAAAAATAAACGGACGGTAGTTTTTATGAGCAGTAGTAAACTAGACCAAAGGTATCAGTTTTCATACGTGCTACCAATACGCGTTAATATATATTATAATAATTATGTTTTCATTGCAAAATTCTATTATTTCAATATTTCATACATTATTTGTGTTACTTAAAATAAATAATTTGAAAAATAATAACTATACGTAGTAACTGATAAATTACGCATGGCAACTCTGATATTCTTAAAAACCAAGTAGTAGTGTCATTCTCTTTGATATCAAACAATATGGCCGAAAGTCTACCTCGTTGAAGTGAAAATTTCTCCGTGTTACAAGATATTTAGATTGGAAACTGCTAGTGCATCATGGTGAAAACTTGCTGTGTGAAGTGCTGTAAGAGTGAGGCGTATTCTGGTTCTGGAATTTCATTTTTTAGGTGAGTTTTATACTTTGTACGTACATATTACTTAGGTAGGGTGACAATGTCATGTATACTTTACATAATTCATATTTAGGTTTAGTTTAGATAGTAATAATGTATATATAGATATGTAATAATTATGTTTCTCTGTAATTTTTAACAATAAATGTATTAGATTATACATAATTATCATTCCATGTTTAGCGGGAATTAGCCCGGCCTCCCGCTAGGACCGGCCTCCGACGTAGCCAGGTACTCCCCATGTATATGTCGCAGCCAACATCTACGGCTACGTACGTAGGATGAAGTGTGACAAGTCACCCTCTTTCGCCTCCCACACTCAACTGGATAGACGCACCATGCAAGCTATTATTCAAATAATGTAATACAAATTGAACTATGATCTTTCCGAAACTCTAACTTGTATCTTAAACGGCTCAACAACAACTCAAACGGCTGAATGGATCTGGCTGAAATTTGATACAGGGATAGAGTATAGTCCGGAATAACACATAGGCTACTTTTTATCCAGGGAATATGTTCCCTCGGGAAGCGGAAACGGGAACCAAACTTCACGCGGGCGAGCCGCGATCATCAGCTAGTATACGTATATTTATTAACGATAAAATTGTAATTTATTTTGCAGTTTCCCAAAAAATGAAAATATTCGGCAACGGTGGCTGGAAGTTGTGCCATTTAAGAATAAATATTCATCATTTTTCAAGTGCGCTGTGAAATTAAGAAATAACAAGTCAAATGTTCAAAATAAAGATATTTATTTGGAAAAATATTACGTTTATGTAAAAGGAGTTTCAAATTTAATGCTCAGGGGTAGGACATCAGAAATCCTATACATTGCAGTTATCCGACCTTTAGCAAATAACCAATTTCAGTATTTTCTCACCTTCCTAATGGTAATAGGATTCACATATTATATATTCAAACTATTGAATATACAAAATAAATGTTTTTGGTACACACTATTCTATTTTTAAATTAAAGTTGAAGTTGGCGGACACTTATTATTGGAACGAAACATTTTATTTGAGAATTGCTCATATGATTTGGCTAATAAAATATTCAAACTTACTACTGTACTTTCATTTCAACCTCTTTAAAGTGTAACCTGCAACATAAACCGACGCTAGAGTGTTATGTGACGGCGGGCAGAGTTCATTGTGGTGCCAAGACTGTATGTTCTAGATCGGACTTACTTTTAATGAACAAGTATAAATTACTAGGAAATTGGATTCATTTGAGATTTTTGTGTAGGTAGACAGAAATCTCCCATTCCCAATATTCTTACCGAAGGCAAAAATGGGTTAGATACTTAGGTAAGAATATAATATTTATTGGATTGTACGATACGAAAGTCAGTTTTACGTAGTTTCCATCCCCTCTGTCCTTTGTGTATAAAAAGAATAGGCTGACCTCCTACAACCCTGCGTAATATTTAATACGTAAGAATCTGAACAAAAATATAAGTTTGGTTTCCGATTTTTCGATAATGATAAATAAGACATGTTCGGCCCCTCTTCCCTAAACCGTCATACTTAATTTATACTTGCGGCACGACATGTCGGCCGTTTTGACATATTAACTAAGTTACGATATTGACCGAGTAAAACGGTCGAGTCATCTGTAAAGTTCGACTTTTTATTAGATGCAGTAAACTGACGTTTCAAAATGTCATTCCGTAACGAAGTTCAACCATTTTCGTTACGTAATGACTTTTTGAAACGTCAGTTTACTGCATCTATTAAAAAGTTCAAGTATAGTTGAAGTTGATAAGGTACCTACTAAACGGCCGTGTAAAAAAAAGAGAGATAGCAAGATCTGCCAAGTTCTCTTAGTACTTAACGGCCATCATACCGAGCGGGTAATGTATTGCTTGCTCTACATTACTCGCGAAGTTGAACGAAGTTCGTCGGCGAAGTTGCCCGAGGCAAATAAAATTTTTGACGAAGTAGGCCGAGGTGCTCTCTACACTATCGTACTCGTCCAACTTCGTTCAACTTCGCGAGTAATGTGGAGGAAGCATAAGAATGGCCCCACACTGTGTGGCGCCTCTGGTGTCGCAAACGTTCATAGGCTGCGGTGACCACCGGTACTTCTGGTGGGCCGTATGCTTGTCTGCCACCTTAGTGGTATAAAAAAATACTCATACTTATAGAATTCGGGACTTCACGCAAAATACTATTTACTTACATTCACCGACGTTTCGAGCACGTTGCAGCGCCCGTGGTCGCGGTTGGACTGAGGCGAGGATCGACAACAAAAAAATAGGTAATAACTGATCTGGTAAGTACCTAATTCATTAATTTTTAAAATGTCTGGTCAATTATTACAAGTATTCGTCAATTATTACAATGTCTAATGCAAGACCTAATTAAAACATCCTTAACCGTAAGTTCCATATATATTATTTATTATTGTGTAGGTCTTTCAATTTAATAAGAAAAATATTGTCTCACTAGCTAAAGCGATTGCATGGACACATTAGTAGAAAGAGATAGCATCCCATTTTCTCACTTTACTCTTCGGAACGCTTTTGATGTGCTCGTAAGCATTCCAGTTATAGGTATAAGTTCCTTGGGTATGATAGAGGATGAGATTTTTGCAAATATAAAAAAAATTGATTTATTATGTCATGTTAAGACAAAAATTCGTTCTTCTGTTTCGTTTTTCTGTTCACATGTAGTGTTTTGAAACTATGAGACTTAAACCGCATCATTGCGTACCCCAGGGTAGTGTGCTGGGGCCATTACTTTTTGTAATATATATAAATAATTTATCATTTGCTATTACGGACAAGATGACACTCTTTGCGGATGACTGCTCGGTGCTTTACACCAGTTTAAAATTGACATCTCAGGAATCCCATATAAATAACTCACTGACATCTATTATTAATTGGTTGACTAAGCATAATCTAAAAATTAACTTTGACAAAACAAAATTCATTAACTTTAAGCTTAAGAAAACAACCTTAAGTAAAAACAGGTGCACCAATATCAGTTATATGGGTTCGATAATTAAAGAAGACACTAACATAAAATTCTTAGGCCTACACGTAGATCAACAAATTAACTAGAAACTTCACGTTGATCATGTGTGCAAAAGGATTAGTCAATTAGCATATTATTATGCTTTATTCAAATTAAAACCCATAACTAGCAGAGACGTCCTTATTGCGGCTTATCATGGGCAGGTTTCCTCAACACTACGTTATGGAAAAATCTTTTGGGGAAACTCAACTGATTGGCTGCGAGTGTTCAGAGCTCAGAAGCGTTGTCTTAGGACTATGTTTGGTCTTAAGCCCAGAGAATCATGTAAGCCTTACTTTAAGCAGCATGGTTTAATGACTTTCCCTTGCTTATACATTTATGAAGTTCTTGCATTTGTGAAGCAAAATATGAACCTGTTTGACCTGAAGAAAAGAATGCTGTCGCGACAATCACGATGATACGCGAGATTTGGAGAAAGAAGGTTAATGCTCTAGTCATGAAATCAAAATAACTGGTAAGATTGTAAGTCTATTTGTCCCACGACTTGTTCTGTATTTGAATTTGAATCTGAGTCCGTTTCTAATGTCAAATAGATATTTTTCAGTTCACGTCGGGTGACCGGAGCGGACGTATAACGCTGGTCTAATAACAAATTATCGAGACAAGTTAATTGTCAATAACGCGTGTGAACTGAACGCGTGTGATCTGAAGCATTGGCGCTGCTTGGCAGCTAGTCTACGCAAAATAAAAGGCTGGTAACTTTTTACATGTTTTATCTTGTTTGTTGGTGCTTCGTACAGCACATTTAGTAGTCATGAGGTCGATCTGCAATTGACCGGGCCTGTGTGTCATCATGCCGGCCACAGGGGGACGTGAATGCAGTCTACAGTGGGAAATGTTTATGAAATGGGAAGGGATTTATTATATGTTATATCGCAGCCAATAATCCGCGATCCATAGGCCTGGATCCGGCCCGCGGTGAGGTTTTGCAACGCCGATACATTTGATGTCCTTCGGTATAAGGAGTCAATGTACCCATGAATGGGCTATAACGACCTGAGTATGCATTCATGTGCATTGTAACATGTAAAACGCGTACCGGCTGCTCTCCTTTCCTTGGAGAGTAACGGGTACTTCCTTTGATTTGTTCCAGGTGGAGCACACGGAGGCGGCTGTGGACGTGGACGGCTGTGATAGACTCGCTCTTTATTTTATGGGTGAGTCTTAAGTTTCAAGAATCCAGCAGGAAAGAATTATATCTAGTTATGCTTCTTCTACTTATGCTTCTTTCCGACATGGTGGAGATGCTGGTTCCTTGACACCGACTCAAGGGTTGAAATTGATGAATTCTAATCATTTTAAGAGTAACACAGCTGTTTACGTTCATAGTTTTGCCTTTCGTGGTTTTCACCTGACACAACGTTTAAAGACATTAAAATTTTGACGTCTTTTTAATCCTTTTTAAAATTTGGGACATTTGACCACAAACAATTAGTTATTTTTATTGACTAATATTATTAAAAATCGAATGCGAAAAAATAAATCGTCTGCAACATGCCTTAAAACCATAAATATTCCGTCATAATATTCGTTTGAAAAAAGAAAAAATGGGATGTCATTTCATTTGTCAAGTCAAATCTGACTGTCATTCAAAATGAAAAATTTTAAATTTGAATTTATTTTACTAATTATATTTATAAATAAATACTTATTATAGTTAAATAATAAGAAAATTTGAAGAATTTGGTAAGTCATTTTATTAATTTAAGCAAATTTATTTTGCCTAGTCGAGGCATTTTCCAATTATTTAATCATCGTACATACGTGAGTTTGTTAAAAGTTTCTTCAGAAATTATGATATTCATGATATTTTCACTGTTCCATATTAACATTGAGACATTTTCTTGTTATAACAATGATGTTATGTTTGTTGATAGTTATGTTTGTTGGACATTACAGGAGCAGGAGATATGATCATGAAAATAATCAAACAGCTATCCTTAATTATAAATGCAGAATTAAATGCGCAGAAATTATGTGAAATAAATACCTACTATGGAAGGAAATAGTGCACTTCGCAATACACCTACTATGGAGACTCTACATATTATAGGATATCAAGACAGAAGACTATGAGTTGTTGATTCTGTCAAGTCAACGAAAATAAAATTATGAGTGTAATGTATTGTGAATGTTTTATTGTATTGCGTTGAAATAAAGTGAATTTGAGTTTAAAGCTTCAACTTATTCTGCTAAAATGCACTACCTCTTAAGTTGTACCAAATACAAAACCATAGAAGAAAGAATAAAGGTGTTAATGGTACAAAAAGCTTGTTTTAATTGTTTTATCTAGAGGTCATAATCCTATTAAGTGTGCAGTAAGGGACAAATGTCTGTAAGAATGTATATCATCACTTAGCTATATGTCCAGCAATGAAATATTTTAGTGTAAACACAAAGTCTTCGATAGATAGATAAGATCGTAGATCTTACAGACGGCAACGAGGAAGATTACAGGTCAGTATAACATTACAAAGAAATGTAGAATTTTATTAGATTGTGGAAGCCAAAGGAGTTATGTAACTCAAAAGATTGCTAAAGAGTTACAAATGTTCATCGAGGAACAACAACTATTGACAATTTTCACCTTTGGATCTGAAACTCCTAGAACATTAGAAAGTCCTTTAGTCAAATTTCAAGTATTGACTAATAATAAAATCTTGAAGACAATGTATGCAAATGTTGTTCCAACTATATCTCAAGGCGTCCCATGTTTCAAAGAAGAATTATTTCAAATTAGTAAAAACTATACTTTAGCTGATGACGGTTCACTATCAGATAAAGTAGACATATTAATTGGAAATGATTATTATCACTCAATTATAATGATGAATAAAATATGTATTGCAAAAGACTTATATTTGATTGAATCAGAATTTGGATGGATTGTCTCGGGTCTTATTACTAATAGACATATAGAACAAATGTCAATGGTAACATTTTGTCAATGCTCTTGTAAGATAGGACTTAGCCAACCGGATCCACCATTGGATTTAGGAAACTTGAAGATGTTATGGGATCTAGAGTCTATTGGCATCACAGATTCACCGAAGATAAGCAGAGATGAAATTGCAATCAAACATTTTAATGAAACAATGGAAATGCGAGACAATAGATACTATGTTAGTTGGCCATGGATCAACTATCCACCAGATTTATCTTCAAACTATGGGTTAGCACATGGAAGATTAATTGGATTACTCAAGAGATTGGATCAAAAAACTCTTCAAACATATGATCAGACATTGAAACAACAAATGGAAAAGGGAGTTATTGAACTAGTCCCATCAAGAGAAGTGAAGGATAATGATCATCCTATACATTATATACCTCATCACGGAGTCTTAGCCCCTGGAAAAGCATTGAGAATTGTATATGATGCATCGGCAAAGACAAAGGGTAGTAAAAGTTTAAATGAAAGTTTATACTGTGGACCATTATTATTGGAAGATCTAACAGGATTGATTATAAGATTTAGAAGTCATAAGATTGGATTGACTGCAGATGTGGAAAAAGCCTTTTTACAAATAGGACTTAAGGAACAAGATAGAGATGTAACCAGATTCCTATGGTTGAAAGACATAGGAAAGCAAGCAAGTGAAGATAATCTTGAATATCTTCGCTTCACCCGTGTACCGTTCGGTATCATTTGTAGTCCGTTTTTACTGAATGCTACGATTAAGTATCACCTACAGCAAAGCAAGAATATGAACATTAAGCAAATAGCATCGGATATATATCGCACCTTCATTTCGAAACCGTTACTAAACAAAATAACTAAATTTTACAGGAGAAGCAATTTAAGATTTTTGGCCTATTAAATACCTCATAATGAAAAACTTATGAACTTTTATGAGGTATGTCTTAGATTACTTATTAAATTATTATTTCCTTTTCAAGATGTGAAGGCACATAATTAGATAATTTACATAATTACTGATTTATAATCATTTTAATTTTTATAGTAACACTTTTGCAATAACTTTTTTTTCAATTATCATTGAATATTGTAATGTTAGTATGAATTGAATGTTACTATGTAAAAAATAAAATTCTAGCTATTTTAAATGACAGAATAATGAGTGTGAAATATATTTAAAGACACGGATAAAATAAAGGGTAATAGTTAAAATCACTATTTATTAAACGAACGTATGAAGTACAATTATAAATGGCAAATAAAGAGTTATTTTTCTTTTAATAATTATCATTTAATTGAAGCTTACAGTCACCGTATTTACTTATTTTGAATAATAATATTTGAAGATAGTTAGTTAGTTAGTTAGTTAATATCAACAGAAAACTACTTCCTATTCAGATGGGACCACCTGCGGGATCCAGCCTACAGGTAAGGGGCGTCAGCATCAGCATCGAGTCCTCTTTGAAGTATCTGGGACTCGTACTCGATGGCCGGTGGAAAATCGGACATCACTTCCGAAGTTTGGTCATAAAACTGATGGGGGCATTGATGCCCAACATCAGGGGACCCTACGCTCCCTGCAATGAGACTGTACCTGGAGATCGTGCGAAGTATGGCCCTAGGGGCCCCCGGATGAACGGAGACCCTGACGGCCAGCAACGTGGCTAGATTGCAGAGCCCGCAGAGAGCGATGGCCATCAGGGTGATAAGGGGATACCGCACGATCTCCGGTGAAGCGGCATGTCTCCTAGCCGGAACCCCTCCATGGGACCTGGAAGCGAGAGCCCTTGCGTCACTATGTAGATGGCGCAAGGAGGCGCTGGAGTGGAGCCATAGGCCTGCGTCTCGAGAAACCAAGCCCCAGCGGTCCCAGCTCCACCAGGAAACCGTGGAGACATGGAAGGTGCGACTTGAGCAACCAAAGGGCGAATTCACCACAATCGCGGCCGTCAGACAATCATGGAAGAGTGGCTAGAGAGGAGACACGGTGCTCTCTCCTACTGGTTGTCACAGATGCTTGCCGGGCACGGTAGTTTCGGTATGTATCGGTGGGGAAGACACCAGGAAACCACAGCCGAGTGTCAGCACTGCGAGGATCGCAGCGATGACACAGCGCTCCACACGCTGGTGGAGTGCACTGCGTGGGCGCAACAGCACCAGGTCCTCGTAGTAGGTCTAGACGTGGACAATCTCTCACTCAAGACCATAATGCGAGCCATGATCTTCAGCGGGAGTAAGTGCGATTGCGCCGCCTCTTTCTGCGAGCAGGTCATGCTCGTGAAAGAGGCGGCGAGGCGGGAACGCGGGAGAACTCTCCCACTCGATCCGCAGTCGGCGGCCTAGGCGCCGTCGTCGTGTCTTCGCCGAAGACTATCGGCCTCCATGACTTGGGGCCTGAGGACGGTGAGAGGGCTACTCCCCGTCCTAACAGAAGCAGGGCCATGACGGCAGCGTGACGTGAGGGATTCCCGCACACCGCCCCTTAGAAGCGGGATCACACCCGAAACCCCCCAAAGACGCGGGATAGCACCCGAACCGCCCCTTGGGCGAGGCCGCAGTGGTGGCCTTCCGAGGCCTTACCCGGAGCTCTAGCTAAGTAAAAATAGTATAACACAATATGAAACTAAACAGTCATCTATAAATCTTTTGTATTTGTTTTATACTTATTATTTGTATACTTATTGTAATAATACTACCACTGTTTATATACTTATTGTTATAATCCTAACCGTAAATATGAGAATCAAGTTAGTCAAGAACTAGACAAAACCAATAATCACAATTTGAAACTAAATATTTATGTCATACTTTTATCTAGAATTTTTATTATAAGGATTATACAAAAGGTAACGGTTTTAGTTTTAAATTTGAAAAAAATAAAATACACATTTTAAGTTAAAAACTGTGACTAAACAAAAAAACACACTTTATAGAATAAAAATAAGTAAATAATATAGCTTAACGAGAAAGTCAACCGTTCTTATATCAATAGTTACACTTTTATTATAAACTTGTACGTCGACGCCTCAAATGACCGGTGACAACTGGTTTAATAACGGTTATGTCATTAGCATTTGTTTAAAATTTCGTTTAGTAACGTTTTAGTTTAGAGCTATCTACCGTAATATTGAGGTATTAAATAAACTGTCAAATTCATTCGGTAGTTCCTGACGATTTAAAAAAGATGGCGTTATTAACTCAATTTCGTAAAAATTTCGTTTAGTAACGGTTTCGAAATCAAGGTGCGATATGTAGATAATGTTGTAACAGGCACAGATACTGACGAAGAAGCCTTACAATTATACAAAACTGCAAGGAAAACATTTAAGGAAATTTCCATGAATCTGAGAGAATGGAATTCAAATTCAAAGAAATTCAGAGAAATAGTACCTGACATAGTTCCTGATCAGAAAATAAAGCTACTAGGTTTAAACTGGAATCTAGAAGAGGATACATTACAATTAAGAACAAAAACATTGCAAGAAGTCAATACTAAAAGAGGGATATTGAAAAATATTGCTTCAATATTTGACCCATGTGGATTTGCAGTACCAATCCTGTTATCAGGAAAGATAATACTTCAGGATACATGGAAACAGAAGATAAAATGGGACACACCACTACCAGATGATATTGCAAATAAATGGAAAGAAGTATGTAAAGCCTTAGAAGAAATTAAAGACATTAACATCAAAAGATGTTATAAAGAAGATCCAAAAAGCACTAAATATCAGTTACATTGTTTTACCGATTCTTCTACAAAAGCGTATGCTGCTGTAATTTACATAGTGGGAAAAAATAGTAAGAATTTCATTATTGGAAAGTCACGTGTTGTACCTACCAAAGATCAAGAAAATTTGAAGATACCAAGACTTGAGCTATTAGGAGTATTAATTGGCTGTAGACTATTACAGTATGTCAGCAAATTCATTAAATTAGAGATTTGCAAACAAATATTATGGTCAGATAGTCAGATTGTTCTAAGCTGGATAAACTCAAACAAGTTACTAAGTCCATTTGTTTCAAGACGGATTGAAGAGATTAAAAGAAACAAAGATCTATCTTTTAGATATGTTCCAACTGAGTTGAATCCTGCTGACGTGGCCACAAGACCATCAAGAACAAATGAAGATATGAAAAGATGGTTAAATGGTCCAGATTATCTACTAGAAGATCCTGAGAATTGGCCCGTTAACCCAAGTTATCAAAATACCTTATATGTGGGTGAAGATTTCAGTGAGACAGATCATATTGAAGTAATGAACAAAGAAGATAATTGTGTAATGAAAGAATATAAAGAACGCACCCATATGGAAGATAGTACCTTGCAAATGATTAAATCAACACAGTCAAAATACTTTAAAGATGAGTTGAATAATAAACAAACTAACTTGAGCAGAAATTTAAAATTATTCAAAGACATTGATGGTGTCCTACGTTGTAGAGGCAGACTCAAGTATGCAGAATGGTCGTTTGATAAAAGATACCCTATTCTTATTCCTAAGGATTGTGAATTTACACGGAAAATTATAAAAGAAACACACGAGAAGAACTATCATGTAGGAGCCAGTCACACATTAAGTCTAATACGACAGTCATACTGGATACCTCAAGGCAAGCGGCAAGTCCAAAAGATACTTCGAAAATGTCTGAACTGTGTCAAATGTAACGGTGGACCATATAAGTTACCAGATACTCCTCCACTACCTCCTGAGAGAGTAAACTATAGTAAACCATTTACATTCACTGGGATAGACTATCTAGGACCAGTGTTGGTAAAAACAGAAAACGGAACAGCCAAGAGATGGTTGTGTTTATTCACATGTTTGGCAGTTCGAGCTGTACATTTGGAAGTGGTACAGAACTTATCAGCTGAAGAAGGATTATTATCTATAAGACGCATGGCATCAACCAGAGGCGTACCAAGTTTAATTACTTCAGACAACGCTACTCACTTCAAGCTGATAGCTGATATCATATCAAACAAATATTGTGTTGAAAATGAAATCAAGTGGAAGTTTATTCCTCAGCTAGCACCGTGGTTTGGTGGATTTTACGAGAGATTAGTAGCGCTGGTTAAACAATGTATGAGAAAGACATTGGAAAAACACCTATTAGGAGATAGTCAATTAACAACAATTATTAAAGAAATTGAAACAGTTATAAATACAAGACCATTGTTATATGTGAGTACAGAAGTGGAACACTGCTTGACCCCAGCAGATTTTCTACAAGTTGGAAAATACATAACTTTAGAAACAGTTCAAAATCAACCTATAATAACAGGTCTATCCACTAAGAATAATTTAATTAGAAGTTGGAGAAGAGCAAGAATTATAATAGAAGAATTTATAGAAATGTTTCAAAATCGTTATTTACCAAGTCTACGGGAAAGATACAATCATTCCGTGAAACAACCCCGTACGAGGTCAAGTTTGACACCACGTGTAGGTCAAACAGTCCAAATCAAAAGCGAGAAACCTAGGATAGGTTGGAAGGTTGGAAAAATTGTATCTCTGATCAAGGGAAGTGACGGTTTATGTAGAGTCGCACAAATTAAAGTTGACAACACTATATTCACTAGGTCAATATCACATTTGTATCCTTTGGAAATCGAAGAAGACCAACAAGATTCATCATCAGTGGATCAAAACGAAGAACAGATCAATATTGAAGATGCAAACATAGTCCCAAAAGAATTGAATAATATACCAGTAAGTGAAAATAGCCCAAATGTTGATATGTCAATAGAAAGTTCTGATTCTGATGTAAACAACAAAAATGACGATACTTCACATGAAACTGAAAATACCATTGAATCTATGGAAGAATCAAATCCTGTCACAATTGAAGCTGAACCTGATAAAGTGATGGAAGTAGAACAACTCGGTGCAATTAGAAATGAACGAGCAGCTAAAGTCCGTGCTCTACAAAAGATAAGAGAATGGACTCGCAACCTAATGGTTTTATTTTAGCTTTCCTTGGCCGGAGGGTCGATTTCTTCGCGAAATGCGAATGTAAATAATGTAAATATACATACTAAATTCTTCATGAGACACGAACATCTCTTTTCTACATACTAAATTCTTCAGGAGACATAATGTCTCTTCATTTTTCTTTTTCCTTTGTGGGGAATGTCGCGACAATCACGATGATACGCGAGATTTGGAGAAAGAAGGTTAATGCTCTAGTCATGAAATCAAAATAACTGGTAAGATTGTAAGTCTATTTGTCCCACGACTTGTTCTGTATTTGAATTTGAATCTGAGTCCGTTTCTAATGTCAAATAGATATTTTTCAGTTCACGTCGGGTGACCGGAGCGGACGTATAACGCTGGTCTAATAACAAATTATCGAGACAAGTTAATTGTCAATAACGCGTGTGAACTGAACGCGTGTGATCTGAAGCATTGGCGCTGCTTGGCAGCTAGTCTACGCAAAATAAAAGGCTGGTAACTTTTTACATGTTTTATCTTGTTTGTTGGTGCTTCGTACAGCACATTTAGTAGTCATGAGGTCGATCTGCAATTGACCGGGCCTGTGTGTCATCATGCCGGCCACAGGGGGACGTGAATGCAGTCTACAGTGGGAAATGTTTATGAAATGGGAAGGGATTTATTATAATTATGTTATATCGCAGCCAATAATCCGCGATCCATAGGCCTGGATCCGGCCCGCGGTGAGGTTTTGCAACGCCGATACATTTGATGTCCTTCGGTATAAGGAGTCAATGTACCCATGAATGGGCTATAACGACCTGAGTATGCATTCATGTGCATTGTAACATGTAAAACGCGTACCGGCTGCTCTCCTTTCCTTGGAGAGTAACGGGTACTTCCTTTGATTTGTTCCAGGTGGAGCACACGGAGGCGGCTGTGGACGTGGACGGCTGTGATAGACTCGCTCTTTATTTTATGGGTGAGTCTTAAGTTTCAAGAATCCAGCAGGAAAGAATTATATCTAGTTATGCTTCTTCTGGTTACGCTTCTTTCCGACAAATGCGTCAAAGAGGAAAGTTATGTGTGGTGCCCAGTAGAACGACTGCGAAGCATAACAGTATTTTTTGTAAAGCACCACGTATATACAATAAACTCCCTTTATCAATTAGAGACGTAACAGAATTTGCCAGATTTAAGAAGCTTACTCGAGAATTGCTTGTAGAAAAATGCTTCTACACTTTGCAAGAATACCTTGATTGCAAGGTTAAATACTGTTTGAAGTTCCAGCTGGGTACATCCCGGCGGACAGTGTTTGCTTTATGCTTATGTTAATAATATTACCAACGATAAAAAAAAGGACTTTTATAATCAAATATTTATTGACATGAAAGTTATTTGACATGGTATGATATTATTTATTTTATTAATTATAATTGACATTGAATGTATTTACACTATATCTAAGGGCTTATTGTGCATGGAAAATGAGACCCGTTCTATTATTATTTTTAAACTTGTATAGATTGATAGATACTTAGCTTTGCTATGTTCTTTCTTTAAATTTACATACCGTACTTACGGTGAGACATGCTGTACCAATTACTCATATTGTGATATTGTGAAAATCTCTGTAACCATGTTTCATGTAAATAAATGAAAATAAATGAAATGAAATGAAATCATTGTAATCCTCAATTATGAAGCCGCTTAGCGTGTCAACGCAGTAATATATGCTTAGTGGTTGTCTTATCTAGTTATTTTGTAATATTAAAGATTGATTGTAAGTCTATTAAAAGAAAACAAATTATCTACGGTTAATATAATTTTATTTATTCTGCACCTTGATTTTCAATGTCTTCTCATATCAATATATGTGCGAGGCCGCATTTGCGTTTTTCCGCGGCGGTTTCTAACCTCAAAATGTCATCAAACTGTCAAAATCAATGAAATCAAGTCAATGTTTTGACATTTTGAGGTTAGAAACCGCCGCGATAACCGCAAGTGCGGCCTCGCCGTATGGTCTAAAACTGTGCAGGTGGAGATCCAAGCCCATCCAAGATACCAAACAATAGTCATCGCATAATGCGAAAAAAATACCGACATCAACACGGGCAGAGCCGCGGGCATCAGTTAATATAATAATATATTTCACCTCCTGAGTAATCCACTCTTTTAGTATTGAGATAAACTCCGGACTCGTGCTAATAGCTTCGTACTGAAACTGTTGCCTGGCCCGAATAGCTATATTGCAATTAATGCATTAAGCCATGATACTCTTGTCCTAAAAAAATAGGAAGTTTATTTGTAGTTACTTTAATGCAAATAAGAATATGAAGTACTCCCTTTTTTACGTGAGGGAAAATCCTCATGGATGTTTTGCCGGACTCCTACCGACTAAAAAACCTCACATAACGCCCAACAGCCTATGGTTGTGAGCCCCGGGTAAGCCCCGGTAAGACATGCGGCCGCCGCTGTAGCCTCGCCCAGGGGGTGGTTCGGGTGCTGTCCCGCGTCTTTGACGGGGTTTCAGGTGTGATCCCGATTCTAAGGGGTGGCGTGCGTGAGTTCCTCACGTCGCGCTGCCGTCATGGGCCTGCTTTTGTAAGGACGGTGAGCGACCCTCTCACCGTCCTCAGACCTCCGGTCACGGAGGCCGATAGTCCTCATATAAAGTATTCATTAAAAGAAAAAAAAAAGTGGGTAGTCATATAGTAAACACACAAAATTTTTTGCTCTTGAATTTTTATTAAAATTAATAGATTATTTCAGTATATAATTTGTTAATGTACGCTAATAATAGTTAAAACTCATCTGTGCTCGCTGTCTAGTAATAATTAAATTGAAAATCTCAAACAAGACCTGTCAATCACAAAGCTAAGATGGACCTCAAGCTAGCAAATGGATTGGAAGAGTTGCAGAAGTTGTTTGCCTCTAGGATGGCGGACTATGATGAACAACTGTCCAAGATCTCATCTGGAGCTGCTCCACCTGATGTTGGGAGTCTGACTACTGACTTCAACAATTTCAAAAAGTTTGTTTGGCAGACACTGTCCGGGTTTAAATTGCAGATTGAACTCCTCACCTTGGGGCTGGATCGGCATGAAACTGTAATGCGACGAAAGGTGTTGTTGTTTCATGGCATCCCGGAGAGCCCAAATCAAAATCTACATGAGGTCATACATCAAGTGATATCCACCGAGATGAAACTCCCTGAAGTTGGTTTGCAGCACCTCAACGTTTGCCATAGGCTGGGTGGGACACGAGGAAAGACTCGTCCAGTCTTGGTTAGATTCCATGGGTTGCAGCAGCGTCTTTTGGTTTGGGACACCAAAACTTCGCTTAAAGGTACGCCAATTACAGTTTCCGAGTTTCTAACCAAGGCGCGGCACCGGGTTTTCACTGCTGCAAGGCAGCATTTTGGCGTGAGGAGCTGCTGGTCTGCTGAGGGCCGGATAATTATCCTGACTCCGGATAAAGTACGCCGGAAGATCGAAACTAAAACTGAACTTGACACCTTAATTCAGCAATATCCGAGCCCCATAACCGATTCCGATAAATCTTTACAGCCCGCTGTCACTATTGCCTCATCTTCGAGGTCTGGCGAGGTATCAAAGCCAGTGAAGGTTCCTAAGCCCAGCCGCCGACGGGTTTAAAATGCATCTACGGCTCTCATAGCAATATATTATGTCATATTAGGCACCACACTTCTAGACTGTTTGCGTCACTGCAATATTCTGTATGCTCAAAATGGACTGTTTTGGGTTGTTTTGGTAATATTTCAACGCTAGGTTCTAAATTATAATATTGTTAAAACATACTTTCACTTTCCTAGGTTAGCGGAACAGAAAACTAAAATATGTTTGTTATTGTCGAGTTTGACGTTTGATGTGTCAGTGACGTTGACAGTTTCCGTCCATACAGAGCTAATGCCGTCTACACACATGCGAATCAGTTAACAATGATCGTTAAGAATTTTTGTTTCAATGAAATTAATTGAAATAATAAAGTTAAATTACTTAATTACATAATATTTAGGTGTATGTGGCGAGGCTATTTTTTTTACGTGTCCGGAAGTTGTGGTGGCTGATAGTAAGTTACAAATTTTTTTTTTTTTTTTTTATTTTGCTCTATTTTGCAAATTTATTCATTGTTAGTCTCTTTGTTTTTTTTTTTTTTTTTTTATGTAATTCTCCTCTCAAATTCGTGACGATGTCTTGTAAGAATGTGAAAATTTCTGCCACTACATCAGCGAGTTGAGATACGAGGCGTCTTTATTTTTGTTTTATTCTTGTTAGTTATAAACTTATTTATATATATATATTATAATATTTATTAATTTGCATGGAAAACACGGATGACCTTTGCAACTTAAATAGTAGTTTTTTCTCTTGCTCTTCTGCCTCTGATAGTTTCCACAGCGTGGACATCTGTACTCCTGCTTCACATTCTTCTGCTTCTCTGACTCTGCATGATCACCTTTCCTCTTTTTCTTCAAGTTATCCTAAAAACCTCAATCTAGCGCATATTAATGCACAGAGTGTAACCGGTCACTACTCCGATATTCTGGCGTCGTTTAGCAACTCCTCTCTTGACGCTATCCTCATTTCTGAAACCTTTTTAAAGCCATCTATTCTTTCTACCCAGTGCTCACTACCAGGCTACGTATTAATCCGTAATGATAGAACGGGTGGTGTACGATGTGGTGGTGTAGGAATTTACTTGCGTGCTGATATTCCACATAAGGTGGTTAATGCATCTCCTTCTGTCTACTCAGAATCAGCGGAACACCTTTTCTTAGAAATATCTTTACTACACACTAAATTCCTCCTAGGTGTATTTTACAGTCCTGACTCGAGTATCGATTATTTTAACTCTCTTGATTCCCTTCTACATGACCTCACCCCATCCTATAGTCACGTAGTCATAATGGGTGACTTCAATACTTGTCTGTTAAAAGATGATTCCCGATCTCGCAAATTAATATCACTATTAACTGCCTTCAATCTGCATGTTCTACCACTATCTTCAACTCACCATGTTCCTAATCGCAGGCCCTCTTTACTTGACCTTATCATAGTTTCCTCTCCCAATGATGTGTGTGTCCACGGTCAGCTGACCGCGCCCTTCTCCTTTCACGACTTACTATACCTTTCTTTTCGTGTTCGTCCCCCCAAACGTAAGCCGCAAATCTGTTTTCTTCGTAATTTCAGGGGTATGGATCTGGAGTCATTACAAATTGATGCATGCTCTGCTGATTGGTCGCTAGTATTTAACTCCACAAATGTTAATGATATGGTTAAAAAATTCAATACAACTATTATATCCTTATATGACCGACATGCACCTGTCAAACGTGTCCACATAAAACATTGCCCAGCTCCTTGGTTGAATGCCACTATAAAAAACCTAATGGGACGTCGAGATAAAGCAAAAAGACGACTCCGGAATAGCCCTTCGGAACAAAACTTGTTAGCTTACAAGTCTCTGCGGAACCGCTGCAGTCGGATGTGTAGAGATGCAAGGAGACGCCACTTCTATGATTCTCTTAACTGTCGAAATTCTGCTGACACCTGGAGGTTTCTTAGGTCTGTTGGTATCGGCAAATCTCCAGTTTCCGACCCAAAGGACATTGATATCAACGCGTTGAACTATCACTTTTCACGTCCACCTGTCTCTTTGGATGCAACTGTCAAAAATGCCACTTTACTCAAACTGTCGGATGTGCCTGTGCCTCAGACCTCTCCTTTTCAGTTCCAGTCGGTCTCAGAGATAGACGTTAAGAGATCTCTCCTCTCTATTACCTCATCAGCTTCGGGAAACGATAGCATATGCTCAAGAATGATACTTCCTATTCTGCCTATCATACTTCCTGTCATGACTTATATCTTTAATTTTTCATTATTCTCTGGCACCTTTCCTGAGGTTTGGAAGTCAGCGTATGTTGTACCTTTACCTAAAACCATGAATCCCAGCTTGTTCACTGATTACCGACCTATCTCCATACTTCCTTTTCTCTCCAAAGTTCTTGAGCATATTGTTCATCGACAGTTCTCCGTCTTTCTATCCTCTTCTAACTCCTTAAGTTCCTACCAGTCGGGTTTTCGCTCAGGGCATAGCACTGTCACTACGCTTATCAAAGTAACAGATGACATCCGCTGGGCTATGGAGCGAAAGGAGTTAACTCTCCTAGTCTTAATTGATTTCAGCAATGCATTCAACTCTGTGGATTTCGATGTACTACTTGGTACCTTGAAGTCTATAAATGTCTCTCCTTCTGCTATCTCTTGGTTTGACTCTTACCTTCGGGGACGCTCTCAGTGTGTCCGTATTGGTCAGACGTCGTCGGAGTGGTGCGGACTATCTGCGGGTGTTCCTCAGGGTGGCGTTCTATCTCCTCTTTTATTTTCTGTCTTCATCAATTCTGCTACAAGTCTTATTTCCAGTAACTTCCATCTCTATGCTGACGACCTGCAGCTGTACCGCCATTTTTCAGCTACTGACGCCCATTTTGGAATATCTTCAATCAATCAAGATTTGGATCGACTGAGTGACTGGGCTAATTCGGTTGGTTTACGTATTAACCCTACAAAGTCGCAAGCTATCGTTATTGGTAGTAAATATCAATGTAGCGTTCTTCCGGTATCTGGACTGAATCCAGTTCTTCTGGCCGGCATTCAGATCCCGTACGCGGATACTGTAAGAAATCTGGGTGTAATTATGGACACCACGTTATCCTGGAGCGCTCACATAAGTGATGTCAGTAAGAAAGTGCATTTTTCATTTCACTCTCTGAAATGCCTCCAGAGTCTCCTGCCCCTGAGAACGAAAATTAGTCTTGCTCAAACTATTATTCAACCCATTATTGACTACGCTGATGCTTGCTATTTAGACGCCACCGAGGAGCTTCTTAACAAACTTGAGAGGTTGCAAAATTTATGTATACGTTTCATTTTTAATCTTAGAAAATATGATCATGTTTCCCACTTTCGCAAAGAACTCAAGTGGCTCCCAATCCGTCTTCGCCGGAACACTCGAATCCTCTGCCTCCTTTTCAATATCCTTCACAATCCATCCTCTCCGTCTTATCTGAAAGAGCGGTTTTCCTTTTTTCGCTCTCCTGATGCTCCCTGTCGCTCTAATCTACGCTCAATTCTCAAAACTCCGAATCATAAAACCGATTTCTACTCATATTCCTTCTCAGTGCATGCAGTCAGATTGTGGAACTCTCTTCCGCCTGCTGTCAGAGACAGCAGAACTATAACTACTTTTAAAAGGAAAGTCCGTGAGTACTATTTGTCTACACTTTAAACTTATTTATTCATGTAAGCATATTTATGTATCTAAGTATATTTATCTATATGTATTTATTATAATATATTTCTTTTTTATATATATATTTATACATATATTATTTATCTATTTAATAGAATTTACCTCCCCCCTCCCCTTTGTGTATGTGTGTTAATTGAATCCTATCCTGTTGTTTTAATTACACACTTTTACTTTTTCTTTTCTTATTTTTCACGCTCTCCTCTCGCCGGTCTGCTGGT
Organism: Miltochrista miniata; assembly: GCA_933228765.1. Lineage (NCBI taxonomy): Eukaryota > Metazoa > Arthropoda > Insecta > Lepidoptera > Erebidae > Miltochrista > Miltochrista miniata. Next base: position 58,642 of record CAKOGA010000065.1, read on the forward strand.
AGATATTTCTTTTAGAAATAAGCAGTACCATTGTACCTGTGTTTCCTCCTTCTGTTTGTTTTTTTTTGTATTGTAGTGTGTACATAAATAAATAAATAAAAAAATAAAATATTCCCTAAGAAAGGAAAGCAAAGTAGTAATATACTTACAGTCAGTGTTTTAAAATCGAAATCCAAGTCCGAATCGCAAGTGGTAACAAATAACAGTTGTGAATAAGCCAAGTAGTTAGAGTTATATAAATCCAAACACTATCAACATCCAATTCATGTGCACAGTCAAAGAATTCGTTGCGATAAGCCAAGTAGTCAAAAAAGATGGAAAAATAACGAAACCAGTGAATACGTTAACAACAAAGCGAGACGCGAATACGCGATATTGACATAATTGACAAGTGACATTGACTTTATGTGACAGTTCACAGTGATGACAGTCATAATTTCTATTGCAAAAAATATGTTTGTATTGCCATCCATTTAATTCAAATATCTACTGACATAAAATAACTTGTAGATTTTCTCTTAAATGCAGGATTTAAAAATTATTATGTAACTAATTCTTGATTCCTAATTTTAGCTACTACTTATCAGTGTAATTTCAGCCATGCTGGATTTTACTTGGCCTTATATTTGTGGCTCACATAATTTTTTGTTGCATGTTGGGAAACAATCCACGACTTCGTGATCCACATTTGGGCTTTACGATCTCTAGACCAACGAGGCAGTCATATTTAATAGTTTTTCGGAGTTCAGGTGTTTCTATGTAACTTCTAGGTATAATGTGTACCTATGTATTAAGAAAGATCTAAGTATGTTTGTCAGTTGTCTAAATCTCATAGCAAAAGCTTATATTACCTTAGTTTGGGCTAGATGGCGTTGTGTGTGAATGTCCCACAGTATTTTTATTGATATTAATGTAAAACAGCGAACGGAAGCCGTGTTTATTTGACCAAGTAGTAGGTAAGATTTTATTATTTTTTTATGTAAATGCTCTATGTAGAGGTCTGCCTTTTTGAATTAATCTTTAAAGACCATAATCAACCAAATGTTTCAATGGCAGATCTGGTCAAATACTTTAAAAAAAATTTTTTTTGGGCATTTTCAAAATCGTCTGCCACTAAGTAAAACTCACGATAATGGTCAGCCATTCTTATTTTCCGATAATAATAATAATATATTTTCATATTTTTAAAACGGCAAACGTGGTCAAATGCATTTAAAACTAGTCAAAAATCGATACCTGTCCTGGCTGCGCAGTCGTCGCGTGCTCCACTTAGAGTTTAGTGAGTTACTGCATAATGCATGGTAGGTATAGGAGTCTCAGTGTACAAAACCTCAGGTCTGGTCAAATACATACTGGTAGATGTTCATGGGCTCTTAGACCATATTGTTTAAGGGGATTTTTGGTATGCTGAGTACCTACGAATCAGTTGATAATTCTGCAATTCAATATGGCCGCCGCGCCGTCATCACAAAATTTCCTGATGGGTATCGTTTAAGGGGTTTTTTGGTATGCTGAGTACGAATCACATGATAATTTTGCAATCCAATATGGCCGCTGCGATGTATTCACATAATATCATGATGGGTATCATTTAAGCGATTTTTTGGTATGCTGAATACGAATCACATGATAATTTTGCAATCCAATATGGCCGCCGCGCTATTATCACAAAATTCCATGATGGGTACCGTTTAAGGGGATTTTTGGTATGCTGAGTACGAATTTCGGGTTAATTTTGCAATCCAAAATGGCCGCCCACCACTGTTGTAAATTTTCATGTTGGATATCGTTTAAGAGGGTTTTTGGTATGCTGAGTACGAATTTCGGGTTAATTTTGCAATCCAATATGGCCGCCGCACCACCGTTGTAAAATTTCATGTTGGTTATCGTATAAGGAGATTTTTGGTATGCTGAGTACGAATTTCAGGTTAATTTTGCAATCCAAAATGGCCGCCGTGCCACTGTTGTCAAATTTCATGTTGGATACCGTATAAGGGGTTTTTTGGTATGCTGAGTACGAATTTTGGGTTAATTTTGCAATCCAAAAAGGCCGCCGTGCCACTGTTGTGAAATTTCATGTTGGATATCGTATAAGGGGTTTTTTTGGTAAGCTGAGTGCGAAGCCTGACGGAGGAAGCAGTCTCACAGGGTGAGGTGGTGGTGGCGGTGTCTCTCGACAAGCCAACGCATTCAACACCTTGCCCTGGAGCTGCGTCAGGGAGGCGCTTATCTATCATGGAGTGCCTCCCTACCTCCGTCGAATTGTCGGGGCTTATCTCTCCGAGAGAGCCATAACTTACCCGAGCTGGCTAGGGCCGGGTCGGCGAGATGTGTCGTGCGGTGTTCCACAGGGATCGGTTTTAGGGCCGCTCCTGTGAAACATTGGTTACGACTGGGTGCTGCGTGGTCCGTTGCTCAGAGGGGTCGGCGTAACGTGTTACGCCGACGACACACTCGTTACGGCGCGGGGAGCAACGCACCGTGCCGCAGCACTTAAGGCCACGGCAGGGGTTTCTCAGGTCGTAGGTCGGATTCGGCGGCTGGGTCTCGAGGTCGCCCTTCACAAATCCGAGGCTCTGTGCTTCCACGGACCTCGGATGGGGCCACCTGAGGGATCCAGCCTACAGGTAGGGGGCGTCAGCATCGGCATCGAGCCCTCGATGAAGTATCTGGGGCTCGTACTCGATGGCCGGTGGAACTTCGGACATCACTTCCGAAGTTTGGTCCCAAAACTAAGGGGAGCATCGGCCGCACTCGCGCGGCTGATACCCAACATCAGGGGACCCAACGCTCCCTACAGGAGACTGTACCTGGGGATCGTGCGAAGCATGGCCTTGTACGGGGCTCCCGTATGGGCGGAGACCCTGACGGCCAGCAATGAGGCTAGACTGCTGAGCCCGCAGAGAGTGATGGCCGTCAGGGTGATAAGAGGATACCCCACGATCGGTTTACTAATGTTTGCCATAATTTAAAATGCCATAATTTCATATGCCATACTGGTATTTGCCATAATTTCATTAGATATAACGCTTCAGTTGCCATAATCGTGAAATGACATAAAATGACTTTCAATAATTCCATTGGTAATAATCGATCAAGTGTCATAATAATTTAAATCCATAAATGTATTTGCCATAATTTTCGTTTTCAATAATGCCATTTTCCATAACTTTTATTCACCATAATATAAATAAAGATAATTTATACGACACAGATTTTTTATTAACAATTTAACCTAAAACAAAACCTCATAATGGCGTCTCTAGCTAACTAAGCTCGACGGAGCCTCGCTTTGCGGGGCTGCTACTTCTGGGTGGTTTAAAAAAAAACCACGAAGACTAAGCTAAGTCTTCTAACCTAAACTATCCGAGTCGGATTGCACTGAGTCGGGGTGTTAACGATAATTAATTTCGACCTTACAATATTATGCATTATTTACATAATTACATCAAATTTGATTATGTCAAGAGTCGATTATGAGATGTGTTACTTATGGAAACTAATTATTATGAGAAATGTTGTTATAGAAAGTCATTTTATGGCAAATAAAAGTTATGACTGTTGAGTTGTTATGGCAAACGTTATTAGTATAAATGAAAATAGTGCAAGTAAATATTATGATCTGGGATGATTATGGCAAACAATAATAGTGCAAATGAATTTATGGAAAACGAGAGAACACCCCCACGATCTCCGGTGAGGCGGCATGTCTCCTAGCCGGGACCCCTCCATGGGACCTGGAAGCGAGAGCCCTTGCGTCACTGTTCAGATGGCGCAAGGAGGCGCTGGAGCGGGGCCAAAGGCCTGCGTCTCGAGAAATCGAGGCCCAGCGGACCCTGCTCCACCAGGAAACCATGGAGACATGGAAGGTGCGACTTGAGCAACCAAAGGGGGGATTCACCACAATCGCGGCCGTCAGACCGGTCATGGACGAGTGGCTGGAGAGAAGACACGGTGCTCTCTCCTACCGGTTGACACAGATACTTGCCGGGCACGGTAGCTTCGGCACAACAGCGCCAGGTCCTCGTAGTGGGTCTGGGCGTGGACACTCTCTCGCTCGAGGCCATGGTGCGAGCCATGCTCTCCAGCGGGAGTAAGTGAAATTTCATGTTGGATATCGTTTAAGGGGTTTTTTGGTATGCTGAGTACGAATTTCAGGTTAATATTGCAATCCAATATGGCCGCCGCACCACCGTTGTAA
>CAKOGA010000066.1:0-30908 GCA_933228765.1 Miltochrista miniata
CGACTAGGCTCCGAAACTACTGAACAGATTTGAAAAATTCTTCGACAGTTGGGAAGCTACACTATTCCCGTTGTACATTGGCTATATTTTATTCACATACTCCCACGGAAACGTGAGCTATACGGGTGAAACCGCGTGTCGTCCGCTAGTCTATTATATGATCTCAATTTAACTTAAATTTTTACTCACCAGGACTACCAAGCCTCCTGCGTTCGTTCTCCAATGAAGAGAATGGACTGCTCTGGTCCAAGTTGTCCTGGGACCCGTAGGAGCTGTATTTGTAGTTGGATCTCTTCTCGACGACGCGCTTAGTTGTCGTTACTGGGCTGTACCTCTCCACAGGGCTGCTTACTCTGCAGATAAGGGTTTAGGGTTTATAATTTTGACATTTTACAAAATGGGTTTTGACTGCTGCCTATTCCATTTCGTCATTTCAACTACATTTAAATTCATAATTATTTCATCAGAACATTTGCAATTTATTTTCAGAAATATCATGGTAATCTCTACAAATTATTATTTGCATAATGTAGTGTAAAATATTATGAAAATAATTACAAAATACACTGCAATTTTGTACCATGGAATTACGATATTAAATTTGGTATCCTACATATATTTAAACATCATTACAATATTTTAATTACCTATAATTATGTAGGAAACATTGTACGAATTTTGTACTATTCTTTGGTATAAAGTACCTACCTTATGAAAGTACACTGTAAAAGTGGAAACGGACACATTTCGTGTACAACTCGAAATGAGATTGGTTTGGAATTAAAAGGCGGGCGAATAGAAAGGGTCTTTGGTCCCTTTCAAAATTAGACCTTTCAATTTAGAGCTACCAGGGAGTACCTACATACCTTCGTACAACATACTGGAGCTAAATACAATGACAACTGAATGAGCACTGTTTTTATGTTTTAAGGTTGCTTTTAGACTTGGTATTATGATGATAGATTTTGGACGCGTGACTGCAACAATAAGTTCTGATACGACAGTACTATGGATTTTGTTTCCAAATATTAGAAATATGTAGAATAATATATGAGTCGTCAAAAAAGAAACCTGGAATCTAATAATCAAAGGGCAGCCCTCTACCATTTTTTAGCCTAAGACAGTAAATACTGTTTACAGGTATGTATAACCATAAAATCCCCTAACATAATTACGATCCCAACCTAGAATCGTGTCACATTTCCGACGAACGTTATTCTAGCGAAGGAAATAGATATATTAGTTACAACATACCTGTTAATTGGACTTGCCGTCCTATTCAAAGGACTGTCCTTTCTAACTAGCGGGCTTGCGGTTCGGCCAACCGGACTAGTGGCTCGGTATGGGCTACTGGCTCGATACGGACTTCCAGACCTAGTGACGTCCAATCTCGAGCCATTCCCCAAATGTTTGGTTGTTATCGGACTTGCAGTTCTATTCCTAGGACTTTCTGAACCATATCTTGTATACGTATCTTTTCTTGTAGCTTTAGACGTGGAGTATGCGGAATCAGTGACGTCATAACCTTTATCTTTGCTGTCAGATCCGTAAGAAGAGGATTTGTAATAATCGCTAGAGTCACGTCTCTCTTCTCGACGGTCTATTGAGCTTGTGCTTTGCTTTGTAGTATTCGATTCGTACAAGTTGTAATGGTTCATTGGACTTTCTGATCTCAGACGAGTAACTGAAATAAAAAGAAATAAAGTTAATATAAGGAGGTGTAGTGAGACGTGTAGTGTTAGTCAAAAAATAGTCTTTATATAAAACTAGCGGACGTCACGCGGTTTCACCCGCGTAGTTCCCGTTTCCGTGGGAATACGGGAATAAAATATAGCCTATGTTCACCGCAAAGAGTGTAGCCTCCCAACAGTGAATGATTTTTTCAAATCGGTCCAGTTGTTCCGGAGCCTATTCGTTACAAACAAACAAACAAAAAATCTAAAAAAAACAAATCTTTCCTCTTTATAATATTGGTATAAATAAAATTTTTGGTACGACCCAAATCGGACTAAGAATATGCCATGAGTGACTTACAAAGGGCAAAAATTAACCATTGGATTTATTCTAATAGGTTATTTGAAATTATTTTGAAGTTTTACAATATCAGAATTGAGCCAAGACTTTTGTAGTAGGTTTTTTGTACCCAGACACAGCCCCTCCCCACATTCGAAGAAAAAATTACGAATATTCAACATGTGACAGTATATTGTATACAGGTTGATAAAAAAAGAAACGTGGGTTTGCGTGGGTAAGGAAAAAAGAAAAAATACCGTTATAAGCTTGTTGACTAAAATGAATATAAAATAAGATTATGAGACTCCTTTTGTTAGTAAAACGTTATTATCCATTCAAGGAAATTTATTTATTCTGCCGACTATACTAGAATTCTATTTTTATAATATTTTAATAAGAAATTTCGAATTATTTTTGTACTTAACCTGGACTAGATATTCTTGCGTAGGCTGGCGCAGGGCTTGAGCTATCACGGTGTTTCTTTGAGCGAGCTCCAACTCGAAACATGTGCGGTGAGCCTTGAACGTCGTACCCATTGAAATATATATACAACTGAAACAATGTTATTACAAAGGGCATTCAGCGCAACAATAAGGCAAGACAAATATGGTTGTGTGAAAGAATCGTGACCAGAAATGTTGTATATTTAGGTAATGTATGAATTTGACGCACATAATAGAACTATTGTGTGCGGTACTAGCGATATATTCAGAGTCAACTCAATTATATGTGGTAGTTAAGACCTTATCTAATTAAATAGCTGTATACTAAAATATGACGACACGAAGATATAAGTAGAGATTTATTTGGTGTATTAATCAAATCAACCTATTACAGCCCAATGTTAGACGTAGACATCTCCCAATCAGTTTGACGGGTGTGTCAGTCGGGGTGACGGTTCTCAATAGGGCACAACAGCTTCTCTAAGTTGTCCCTTATATGTGCCTGTCTGGAGTCTGTAAGTTGAATGGGTTATGGTCCAATGTATCCGTATTATATGACCAATGGAATTGATTGGGATAGTCGAAATATAATTGCAAGAGATGGGTCCGGGATAAGTAAGTAAGTAAGTAAAACTTTAATGTATGCCAAACATAAAAATGATAACAAAAAAAAAATAGTGTATATATAATGTGCAAATGGCGGCCTTATCGCTAAGAGCAATCTTTTACAGGCAACCGTAGATAGGACAAAATTATGAGAAATGGGTAGTATTTGGTGTCAGAAAGAAAACTTAGAGATAACCAAAAGTGTAGAAAAAAATGAGTTTCACAATCATAGTCGCCCTGGGCTTCTAAACAAGGAGGATCAAATACTTGAATGATGGTGATAAAAATCTTACAGTTATAAACTTACCCTATGTTTTCCAGGTGCCTTAGGCATGAAGGTAGCGCGATATTTGGTAGTTGATAACTTCTCTAATGCACACATTACACTGCGTTTGTCGTGTACAATGTCAAGCTGCAGGTCTCCTTTGACTCCGCAACCGCTCGTGTCCAATTCAAAGGAGTGCGGCTTTAGAGGTTCCGCCCCATCTAGAGCACCGGAACTCAATCGAACTCCGGAAGGGTCAAACACTTCACATGTAAATGGGCCTCCCTGTAACCAGAATTACTTTGTTAAGTCATATTTATTACATACATACATACATACATATACTCACGCCTTTATCCCCGAAGGGGTAGGCAGAGGCCTATACCGGCCCACATTTCACCGTGTACAATTCGGTCCCACGTGACAGGTGGTGAGCCCATCGCCGTGTTGAAATGGACCGCCGCCGTCAGAGCCTCGTCCGTTGTTCAGCAGGTGCACGAGCTTGCACGTGAGGTTGACTTGGGCCCGATGGTGTTGGTAGGGCCCCACTACACCCCATCATACAGTCATATTTATTGAAGAACATTATACCTAAATATCTGATAAAACGTCGACTGTAAGAAATTAGCTGTGTTCGATAAAACCAATAGTAGAATAAAATAAGTATAAAATGTTGTATTATGTTTTGTCGGCCGCCTAGGAAACCGGAGTTTGGTAACTGGTTTCCATTAAGGATTTTTTAATACGTCTACATAACTGGTTACCATGAAGGATTATTTAATACTTCTACGTAACTGGTTACCATGTAGGAGTTTATAGTTTGTCTACGTAACTGGTTTCCATCAAATAGTTATTAAGTATAATGGCAACAGAAAGGCATCATCAGAGCAAATTACAACTGTCTAGCTTGTACCATTCATGAGATACAGCATGGTGGCAGACAGATCGTCCTAGTTATTCACCCTTTCAGTTTTCTCCAGTCACGCCAGTTGAGATCAAAAGGACTATTTTGGCTATCACATCAAAAGCAGTGGGGTGCGACAACATTAGCCGTCGTATGATCATGTTTATCCTTGATCCACTTCTTCCTGCTATCTCGCACATTATTAACTTTTCCCTTACTTCTGGTCAATTCCCAATCTTGTGGCGTAAAGCCTACGTTCGTCCCCTTCCCAAAATTTCTAATCCCTCTCTTCCAAAACACTTTCGGCCAATTTCAATCCTCCCTTTTTTATCGAAAGTGCTAGAGGCGTGCGTGCATAGACAGCTGTCCAACTTTATTCATGAAAATTCCATACTTAGTCCCTTACAATCAGGATTCAGACCAGGACATAGCACGACGACCGCACTCCTAAAAGTAACGGGTGACATTGGGGATGGGATGGAAAAAGGTAAAGCTACGGTGATGGTCTTAGTTGATTTCTCGAATGCGTTTAATTGTATTGACTACGACATACTTTTGTCCATCCTTGCCCACATTAAGATCTCTTCTGACGAGCTGGATTGGTTTTCCTCATATCTTCAGGGTCGTCAGCAGTCAGTTTGTGTCGACGAGATGTCATCGAGTTGGTGCAATCTTGGCTCTGGGGTCCCTCAAGGCGGTATATTATCTCCTCTTCTTTTTTCGATATTTATCAACATCTTAACCTCCGAACTTCAGTGTGCGTATCACCTGTATGCTGATGACCTGCAATTATATAGTCAAGCCTCTGTTGATAATATTGCAGAGGCGATAAATTGTGTAAATGCGGATTTGGACCTGATAGGTAGATGGTGTGGTAGGTTTGGGCTGGCTGTTAACCCTGACAAATGCCAGAGTATTATAATTGGCACTAATCACATGATCAATAAGTTTAAAGATGTGACTCTGGCACCGATAACTTTTAACACAAAGATTATTCCTGTAACTGTCAGTGTTAAGAATCTGGGCTTACACATTGATGAAACCTTGAGTTGGCGGGTTCAGGTCACTAACGTTAGCCAAAGGGTGACTGGCACACTGCGGGCTCTTTATCGACTCAAAAATTTTCTACCAGTCAAAACCAAGACAATGCTTATGCAGACTTTAATTTTTCCCATTTTCGACTATGGTGATGTGTGCTATCTCGACCTGAATGCAGATCTGCTCAATAAACTCGACCGACTTCTCAATAATTGCATTCGATTCGTCTACAATCTTAGGAAGTATGACCACGTTTCGGCTTTTCGTGATGAGTTGGGTTGGTTACCTATTAGACGGCGGCGCAGTCTTCGAGCTGTCTGTTTACTTTTTTCACTCTTCAAATCTCCCAATGCCCCTACTTATTTAAAATCTCATCTTCATCTACTTGGCTCTAATCATGATAAATATTTACGCTCCTCTAATAATCTTCTACTGCACTGTCCAACTCACTCCTCAAATCTTGTCCATTCCTCTTTTCTAGTGCGATCCATTCTTCTCTGGAACGCCCTTCCTCTCGAAGTCAGGAAATTGACGAACCGTCTCACGTTCAAAAACAGGGTACGTCAACTTTATAAGGTCCCTTAAGCAGAACATTATTTTATTGGTAAGGATTTTCACATTTGTATTTATTTATACATATTATGTGTTATCTCTATATATAAAAATCAATGCCACTTTTCGTTGTAATTTTATAACTCGAGATCGGGCTCACCTATCCAAACCAAATGTTTAGGCTTTGTTCGGACTATTTAGTAGATGGTTTATGTGAAGTTTGCACAAAATCGGTCGAGCGGTTCTTGATTTATCACGCAAACGAAGTTGCGCGGGTCAGCTAGTATTCTATAAATAGTATTATATTACATATAAATATCTATCAATATTTATTTTATTTAAGTATCTACATTATATAATTTTCGTAGTATGTTATATTTATGTATGTAAGTAGTAACTAAGTTCTTATTTTTTTTTTCCCTTGTATAAATTTGTAGTTTGTACCAATTTATACAAACTTTTCGTCATTGTACTTTTAGCACCTGCTTTATCTTATCTCTGCATCACCCAAAGGTTGACTGGTAGAGAATGCCGTTGGCATTAAGTCCGCCTTTGTACATGTATTTGTGCAGAAAGTTGAAATAAATAAATAAATAAATAAAGATCGACCGACAGACGGACGGCAGAGTCTAGGTAATAGGGTCCCGTTTTTACTCCATTGGTACAAAACCATAAAAATCGGCCCTTCCACAAGTAACTGCTGGTTTTAATTTGTTCTCTTGTGAAAAATGGAGAGTTATTTTTAATTTTTGTTTTATGTTTTATCATTCACAGCTTTTACAATTTAACAGCTTTTACAATTTATAAAGTAGATTATCATCGTCTTTCCTAGATATAATCATATATTTTGTCTTTATCTTCAGACCAAACCTTTGACTGATTAGCTTTAGTCTATCCCACGTTTGTTGCAATTCGGACACTGTACAAGTGTACATGCTATCAAAAATGTGGCATAGCTGGCGGAAATGGTTAAAACTACTGCTGTTTATCTTTACTACGCAATCGAGATAATGTAAAGCTTCTGTTATTATAGCTACTGAATACCAATAAAAGAGAACCGGTGACAGAATGCAGCCCTGTCTCACACCTTTTTGTACCTCGTCTCCTTCTACTCTGACTTCCGATTCCAGGACACGCTCCGGGTAAATGGCGATCTCTATCGTCGAGGCCAATATCCTTCAGTAAATCTATTAGTCGACCATGCAACACTCGATCGAAAGCCTTTTCATAATTAACAAAGCAAAGATAGACATCCTGCTGTATGGTGGAGTGCACGGCGTGGGCGCAACAGCGCCAGGTCCTCGTGGTGGATCTGGAAGTGGACACTCTCGCTCGAGACCATGGTGCGAGCCCTGCTCTCCAGCGGGAGTAAGCGGGACTGCGCCGCCTCTTTCTGCGAGCAGGTCATGCTTGTGAAAGAGACGGCGCGGCGGGGCGGGAATGGGAGAGAACTCTCCCACCCGAGTTCCGCAGTCGACGGCCTGGGCGACGGGACTAATGGGAAAAAAAAAACCAGTAGTTCTGTTAACAGAACTACTCAACAGAACAGGTGGGAGTAGACGGCGCTGTCAACGTGTCTTCGCAGAGGACTATCGGCCTCCATAACCGGGGCCTGAGGATGGTGAGAGGGCGGCTCACCGTCTTTACAGAAGCAGGCCCATGACGGCAGCGTGACGTGAGGAACTCACGCACGCCCCCCCTTAGAAGCGGGATCACACCCGAAACCCCCCAAAGACGCGGGATAGCACCCGAACCACCCCCTGGGCGAGGCCGCAGTGGCGGCCGTGGTTCTGTTGGGAGTCCTGGGACATCCTTCCGACGGCTTACCCGGGGCTCCCAACCATAGGCAGTTGGGCATTACGTGAGGTTATTTAGTCGGTAGGAGACCGGCATAACATCCATGAGGATTTTCCCTCACGTTAAAAAAAAAAGACATCCTGCTAAATATCTCTACACTTGGACCGGAACCTGAACAGCAAACAGTATCTCCCTTGTTTGCTAAAATCGAACTGACTGTCCCCAAGTTATTTGTAACAGCCTTCGCGTCTTTCTGCGAGTAGGTCATGCTTGTGAAAGAGGCGGCGGGGAGGAAGCATGATAGAACTCTCACACCACACCCGAGTTCCGCAGTCTAGCTACCGCAGTCTTGTCATCGTCCAAGACTATCGGCCTCCTGTTCGTCATACTTTACCTTATTGTTTTCAATTTAACCGTTTATAATCACAAAAAGAAAGTAAGAACCTTCTCACTCTTTCTCCTTTCGTCGTCAGTTTCGTAGAAGACTTAAGTTACCTAAGATAAGTACTGCTTGGTAACCAGTTACATAGCAGTATTAAAAAATCCTTCATGGTAACCAGTTACGCAGACGTATTAAAAAATCTTTAATGGAAACCAGTTACCAAACTCTGGTTTCCTAGGCGGCCGAAGCGTTTGTAATTAAGTCGCACCTTGATTTCGAAACCGTTACTAAACGAAATTTTTACGAATTTGAGTTAATAACGCCATCTTTTTTAAATCGTCAGGAACTACCGAATGAATTTGACAGTTTATTTAATACCTCAATATTACGGTAGATAGCTCTAAACTAAAACGTTGCTAAACGAAAATTTTAAACAAATGCTAATGACATAACCGTTATTAAACCAGTTGTCACCGGTCATTTGAGGAGTCGACGTACAAGTTTATAATAAAAGTGTAACTATTGATATAAGAACGGTTGACTTTCTCGTTAAGCTATATTATTTACTTATTTTTATTATATAAAGTGTGTTTTTTTGTTTAGTCACAGTTTTTACCTTAAAATGTGTATTTTATTTTTTTTTCAAATTAAAAACTAAAACCGTTACCTTTTGTATAATCCTTAAAATAAAAATTCTAGATAAAAGTATGACATAAATATTTACTAGGTTCTTGACTAACTTGATTCTCATATTTACGGTTAGGATTATTACAATAAGTATATAAACAGTGGTAGTATTATTACAATAAGTATACAAATAATAAGTATAAAACAAATACAAAAGATTTATAGATGACTGTTTAGTTTCATATTGTGTTATATTATTTTTACTTAGCTAGAGCCCCGGGTAAGCCCTCGGAAGGCCACCACTGCGGCCTCGCCCAAGGGGCGGTTCGGGTGCTATCCCGCGTCTTTGGGGGGTTTCGGGTGTGATCCCGCTTCTAAGGGGCGGTGTGCGGGAATCCCTCACGTCACGCTGCCGTCATTGGCCTGCTTCTGTTAGGACGGGGAGTAGCCCTCTCACCGTCCTCAAGCCCCAAGTCATGGAGGCCGATAGTCTTCGGCGAAGACACGACGACGGCGCCTAGGCCGCCGATTGCGGAACTCGAGTGGGAGAGTTCTCCCGCGTTCCCGCCTCGCCGCCTCTTTCACGAGCATGACCTGCTCGGCTGTGGTTTCCTGGTTTCTTCCCCACCGATACATACCGAAACTACCGTGCCCGGCAAGCATCTGTGACAACCAGTAGGAGAGAGCACCGTGTCTCCTTTCTAGCCACTCTTCCATGATTGTCTGACGGCCGCGATTGTGGCGAATTCGCCCTTTGGTTGCTCAAGTCGCACCTTCCATGTCTCCACGGTTTCCTGGTGGAGTTGGGATCGCTGGGGCTTGGTTTCTCGAGACGCAGGCCTATGGCTCTACTCCAGCGCCTCCTTGCGCCATCTAAATAGTGACGCAAGGGCTCTCGCTTCCAGGTCCCATGGAGGGGTTCCGGCTAGGAGACATGCCGCTTGACCGGAGATCGTGCGGTATCCCCTTATCACCCCGATGGCCATCGCTCTCTACGGGCTCAGCAATCTAGCCACATTGCTGGCCGTCTGGGTCTCCGCCCATCCGGGGGCCCTAGGGCCATACTTCGCACGATCTCCAGGTACAGTCTCCTAGCAAGGAGCGTAGGGTCCCCTGATGTTGGGCATCAATGCCCCCATCAGTTTTGGGACCAAACTTCGGAAGTGATGTCCGATTTTCCACCGGCCATCGAGTACGAGCCCCAGATACTTCAAAGAGGACTCGATGCTGATGCTGACGCCCCCTACCTGTAGGCTGGATCCCGCAGGTGGTCCCATCTGAATAGGAAGTAGTTTTCTGTTGATATTAACTAACTAACTAACTATCTTCAAATATTATTATTCAAAATAAGTAAATACGGTGACTGTAAGCTTCAATTAAATGATAATTATTAAAAGAAAAATAAAGAGTTATTTGCCATTTATAATTGTACTTCATACGTTCGTTTAATAAATAGTGATTTTAACGATTACCTTTTATTTTATCCGTGTCTTTAAATATATTTCACACTCATTATTCTGTCATTTAAAATAGCTAGAATTTTATTTTTTACATAGTAACATTCAATTCATACTAACATTACAATATTCAATGATAATTGAAAAAAAAGTTATTGCAAAAGTGTTACTATAAAAATTAATTTTATTATAAATCAGTAATTATTTAAATTATCTAATTATGTGCCTTCACATCTTGAAAAGGAAATAATAATTTAATAAGTAATCTAAGACATACCTCATAAAAGTTTATAAGTTTTTCATTATGAGGTATTTAATAGGCCAAAAATCTTAAATTGCTTCTCCTGTAAAATTTAGTTATTTTGTTTAGTAACGGTTTCGAAATGAAGGTGCGAAGTATTAAAATACAAGAAATAATTTCTTATTGTAACAAATAAAATAAATTCTATACATTTACATTTAGAATTTTTGAATTAGTAATGACTATTTAACTAAAATTGTATAAACAGGGCTAATCAAAATTGAACTTTTCAGAAGAGCTTCACATGTACACTTATTTCTGTTTGGGTACCTAATACCGAAAAAGAAAAAACCAAAATTCTTTGCCCAGTCCTGGGACATCCTTCCGAGGGCTTACCCGTGGCTCCCAACCATAGGCTGATGGGCATAGCATCCATGAAGGACCTTGCATTTAAAAGAAAAAAAAATGCCACCACAGCACTTTCTTCTTACCATAAAATAGAGTTCAACTACAAACTTATATACTGACCTGAATATGATCGCCCTTATAAGTAATAGCTATCGTCCAAGTTCCTGCCTCATCAGGTTGGAAGGTGGCACTGGAGGCCGTAGTTCCAGGAGCTGATGGAGGCGGGTGACGAGCTTCCAGTGGAACTGCACGTCCACTTGGAGAATATGCAGTGACGTCAATGTCTTGTCTTCTTGGTGCACCTGAATAGAAATAAGTACCTAAGTATTGTTTTTTTTTTCTACAGCGCCAAATGTGTAATTTTATTACTGCCGTCCTTTACCAGACGTAAGGTAAACCATTCAATCATTGGCACTCCATCAATTATTGGCACTTCAGAGTATAATTCGAAAACATACAGGAAAGCTAGTTTATTCCAATTCAATATTTTATGTATATACAAGCTGACCCCGCAAATTCGTCTACGTCACATAAAGTGTATGAAAGGAGAGGTATTTCTTCATCAGACTCATCAAGCAGCGTGTGAAACTGTCCTGTTGGCTTAATCATAAAAGAGCTTAACGATTAAGGCTATTTTAAAACAATTCAGTCCGCGCCGAAGGCGTGCAAACACGCCAGTTTAGATTTCCCCATTTTTAGATTCATATGTCTATGTATGATTCTTTAAAGTGATATGACTTTTTTATTTATAAACCGATTGACATGAAATAAACACTAAATGTTAAGTGTAGCAAACTTCAACACAATAAAGAAAACCGCATTGCAATCGGTTAAGCGGTTACTAAGATTAGCGTGCACAAACGTACAGACAAACAGATATACAGATATACAGACATACAGAACTACAGACAAACAGACAAAAATTATAAAAATCATTGTTTTGGGTTCTATTGCATTCACAAAGTCCCCCTGTAATATTTTTTTTATATTTATCTTCCATGTACAGCAGGGTGTGAGACAGGGTTGTGTAGCGTCACCGTGGCTGTTTAACCTGTACATGGACAGTTGTTTGAAAGAATTGCAAGAGAGTGCGTGTGGTATAAAACTGAACGAGCTGACCATCAAATGCCTCCTACATGCTGACGATCAGGTGATCTTAGCTGCATCGGCGGAGGAGTTGCAGTTGATGGTTAATATTATGCATGAGGCGCTGAAAGGCAGAGGAATGAAAGTGAATGTAAGTAAGACTAAAGTAATGGTTTTTGAAAGAGAGAAATGTATGACGAATTGCCCTATTATTATCGAAGGGCAAAGAGTGGAACAGGTGAAAGAATTTGTATACCTGGGTTCAAAATTTACGAGGGATGGAAAGTGTGACCAGGATATTGAGAGAAGAGTTTTGGCAGGAAATCAAGTGAATGGGGCGATGCATACCTTTATGAGCAGTAAAAACGTGTCTAAGAAGGCTAGAGTGGCTGTGCATAGGGGTGTGCTTATCCCCACACTTATGAATGGTAGTGAAAGTTGGGTGTGGCAGAAGAAGCATGAAAGTAAAATTAATGCAGTGGAAATGAGAAGTCTGCGAAGTATAGCTGGAGTGAAATTGATGGACAAAAAAAGGAATAGCGTGATTAGAAAACAATGTGGTATAACTGAAGATGTAGTGACAAAGATAGAAAAAGGGATGCTTAGATGGTTTGGACATGTTGAGAGGATGGATGAAAATAGACTGACTAAACAGATCTATAAGGCGAGAATGAATGGGCAAGCTGGTAGGGGTCATCCTCGGCGTACGCATGGTAACCAAATTGATGACCTGCTGGAAAAAGGCCAGGTCAAGAGTACCCTTAACCGGCGAGCGTGTATGAAAGCACTTATGAAAGTAGAAGAAGCGAAAGTGGTATGCCAGGATCGTAGCAAGTGGAAAGCCATAGTCTCTGCCTACCCCGATGGGAAACAGGTGTGATGATATGTATGTATGTATGTATGTACAGACAGCGACCTGTTACGATTTTATAATATGTATTGATATTGATTGATTGATGATTATAATTATATATACATAAAATATAATATAATTCAGTATGCATTAAGAAGTCAGATAGTATTATGAACTGAACTGGAATAAGCTAGGTTTCCCTTATTTTTTTCGAACAATACTCTAAAGTGCCAATAATTGGGTGCTATACCCTATTTGGTCCCACGTCAAAGGTGGTAGCCTAGCCCAGTATCGTGTTAAATATGAAACTCACTGTTGACATTTTTAAGTCGCTCATATGGCCTTTTACTTAACTTGACGACTACTATTCTACGGGTAGTAGGTGCCTTAGGTAGCATTTACGTAGATTCACGTGATATACATCCCTCAACCTTGTCATCCTTTATGACGACAAACTATATAAATTTTTGGGTTTAACCCTTTTCTACGATACACTAGTTACCACATTAAAGGATAATTTCAGAAAAACCCTTGTTCTACCAGCTGTGGCTCTTATAATTATAATACACTAGCTGATGCCCGCAGCTTCGCCCGCGATGGCGCTGTATGTGAAAAATGATTTTGCCGCTTTTCTGTTTAAATTTTTCCTGAATTTTCTTTGCTATAAACCTCACGGAGCCCGAGACCTTTCCAACGAATGCAAAACCGTGGAAATGCGTTCTGGAGTTATAGCGTCAGGAAGGAAAACCCGACTTATTTTTATATAATAGATTTGTGATTAAAACTGAAGCTGGTTCCAGGGGGTAAACATTTTTTTGAGACATTCCGTAAACTTAATCTCGATAGTTTCATAGGTCACTGCAGTATATTGGGTGTAACAAAATTACCTATCCAAATTTCGTCACGACGACGTGGCATCAGTCAAGAAACATTACAAACATGAAGAAAAAAAAATCACATGAATACTTTAACCGTAAAGCCGTTTTAAAGGTCCTATTTTATCCTATTTTCACCCTTTCTATCGCTACTGAGCGGCAGTAGAAAGCGACAACGACAGCCAGACGGGTGCTCTGTGTTTGTTTTGCCACGGCGACCATGTTACCTCGAATTGCCGCGGTAAAAAATGAATTCTTAATGTGCGACAAAAAAAAAATAAAAAAAAATGAAAAAAAATCCCCCCTTTTTTATTAAATATTTGTATTTGATTTCCGATGCCAAGTCATCTCATGAAATTTGGAGAGGTAATTTTGTTACACCCAGTATACTGGAATTTAGTATTCATAGCGTTAACAATATTGCCATTAATAGTCCCATTAATTACTTAAATCTGTGCCTAAATCACTCCGTTCATAATTTATGCTAATCATCTACATATATCGGTAATTGGATACCTGAACGTGGCTATCTGCCAAACAACATACTGGTAAACGGTCATTTACATTATTAATTAATACAGTTGGCACCCCTCTGAAAGTTTGTAGGTAGTAAATATTTGTATTCATTATAAATTGCTAATAGCACTTATAAGCTTTTTGATTTCATCTTTTATTGAATTTTGATAATAAATAGCTTCGGCCCCGCGGACTCAGTGTTCTGGAAACGATCACTGTAGTAAACAACATTTACTATGGTCAGTCATAGATGTGTGACCATCACATGATCACTTTGTGACATTTATTTACGAGCATTTCCGTGCTTCGGAAGGCACGTTAAGCCGCTGGTCCCGGTTGGAAGTCAAATAGCAGTCGTTACGCCAAGTTGAAGGCGCGGCCTGAAAATAATTCAATAGTAGGCAGTCACAACCTGCGCCTGTCCATATCAACACGGCAATCCGGCTCAGCACCTATTACGTGGGACAAAATCAAACAAAGGTGAAATGTGGGCATATAATATGCCTCTGCCTACCCCTTTGGGAATGAAAGGCGTGATTATTATGTATTGTAGATTATAATCTATCCTTGTAACAAATTCAAGCCAGATCCGTTCAGCCGTTATAGCGTGAATAAGTATCTAATATACATTCACACATACCTACATACTTCCGCGTTGGTGATATTAGTAACAATATTATCGAAGAAATACCACATCACTAGACCAATGAAAATTATTTGAATGCTTATAAGTTATTAGAAAGGTATTTTCTGAAAAATTTGTATGTGGTAAATTCGATAAAGGTAGGTATTTGGTGAAAGTAATAAAAATTTGGAATGTGACCCAAAAGAAGGCCAGCTTATCCCGCAGTAAAAACATGGGAATTTATTTTACGTGCCATATTTGTTGACAAAAATATGCAAAGGAAGGACCCGAAGTTATTTTAACTAGAGACCGTAGTTCAACTAAAATACGTAGGTACTCGCACATACTAGGTACATAGATATAGGAAACAAGAGATACTCATTCTACCAGTAATACGTTTTGCAGTAATTGAAGTCCTTCGGTAACCTATAATAATAAAGTCCTATTCCCATTAGTTTCGCTAGAAGTTTCGTGACGGGACTAGTGATTATTGTGCCCAAGTAGTTCCGTGGCAATAAATATATAATATTGATAAACAAATAAAGACCAAAACAACAATTGAAGATTGATAAAACAAAATGCTATCAGCAAGTTCATAAGGTAATTTTTAACCCCCGACGGAAACCCAAACGGGGTGTTATAAGTTTGTCTCGTCAGGGACCGCTCACCCAATCATAACCTAATCGTACGTCTGTCTCGCAAGATCCTTACTGTAGATGTTCTGCGCGTACTCGTTGAATATTTTTGAAGTTCCTAGATGCTGATATACTCAATTTTTTAGGTATAGAGCGGACCCCCGACGAGACAAACTGTTAGTTAAAAATATGAATAGGTAAATAATATAGCTACCTATTATAATAATAAAGGTTCAATACTTAGGGTATATAGGTCATAAAATAATAGTTTTTTTTTACTTTTACAGGTTCTTTTATTGTTCTTTTTTTGTGAGTCGGGGGATTTTAAAATTTTTAATTAATTTTTTTCAGTAATCTTTATGACCCTAGTTCCGTCAAGGAATTTCTTGCACTGAACAAATGGAAATAAACGCATACCTGTGGCGCTGACTAGTACTTCGACGATACTTCCAATAGCACAAGGCGCCATACCTGGTGGGGGAACTGTCACCAGTCGGGGTAGAACTCTGAAGAAGTATCTTCCATCCACTCTGGAAAATCAATGTATAGATTAATTTTAAACCGAAAGTTATTTAGACAACGTAGTTACTAATACGTACCTATATAGCAACATTATATAATAATACTGGCGGACGTCACGCCGTTTCACCCGCGTAGTTCCCGTTTCCGTACGAATACGGAAATAAAATATAATCTTTGTTCACCGCAAAGAGTGTAGCTTTCCAACAGTGAAAGAATTTTTCAAATCGGTCCAGTAGTTCCGGAGCCTATTCGTTACAAACAAACAAACAAAAAAACAAATCTTTCCTCTTTATAATTATTAGAATAGATATTAGGAACAAACGATAATACGAGTATTACGTGATAATTTACATATCTGAACAAAGAGACTGTGAACTGAATACTTGCGTATGTTAGTCTTCTAATGGGAATTTTGAATACAATACATAATTACCTACATAAATGTCTAATCATATACCTATATTGCTCGTGAGTATACAACTTATAATATTATTATTAGCATGTCGACTGAAACTCCAGATTCTCTACATATCATACATTATGAAAACTCACTCACTTGTACTATTCCACAACTTTTATTATGATTTTAATAATACCTGACCGGTTTCGCTATTATAGCATAGCACCTTTGAGAATGCTATAATAGCAAAACCGGTCAGGTATTATTAAAATCATAATAAAAGTTGTGGAATAGTACAAGTGAGTGAGTTTTCATAATGTATTATAACAAGTTCCATCAAGTGCCAACAATCAAAAGTATAAAGGTTCTACATATCAGTTTAGCGCCAAGCGCAACGGAAAACTTCTCGAAAGGCTGCCCTAGTTTTCCACCGCTGGCTCGCTTATGACTTTAGTTATGCTATCCTTATACTTAGGTACTTTGGTGGTCTGTTAGGGTGTCATCTCGCTTCACTACTCCTGTAAGGATGGTGAGCATTCCAAACGCCAAGCTTAGACCCCTTTGTTACCAGACTTCAAAATTAAAACATCATTTACCTGATGTCATCAACTTCGAGAACGATTTCGTGCATTCCAGCGTGTTCAGGTACAAATTCTCCAGAGCCTCGAGCGTCCAATTTCAGTCTTGACTCCTTCTCCAGAGGGTTCACAATGAACACCCTCACATCCGATATCGATAAGTCGTTGGTCACGCTATCAATTTTAATGTAAGTCTGAAACAAGTAAATTAATCTCATAATTATTAAAAATCCCGACATGAGGAGGATAGATGAAAGTTCCGTGCCAAGAACTAAAAAAAAAAACTGGCTAAGTGTGAGTCAGACTCACACACGGAGGATTCTAGACCAAAAGAAACGGTAGAATATCACGTTTGTTGTATGGAAGCCCCTTTTAAATATGTATTATTATTTTTCCATTTTTGGTATTTGTTGTTATTAGCGGCAACAGATATACATAATCTGTGAAAATTTCGGCTCGTGACGGTCAGACAGACAGACAGACAGATGGACAGACGAGTCTCAAAAATAGGGTCCCATTTCTACCCTTTGGTTAGGGAACCCTAAAAACATATTTTTTGTATGGGTAGTAATTGTTGTTAGAGCTGCAACAGAAATAAATAATTTGTAAAAGAAATTTTAGCTGTTTAGCTATCACGGTTTATGAGTTGTTCTGGACACAGACAGTTTCATGCATTTTGGTGTTTTCTTACATAACCAAGCATAATAAGTAATCAGCATATTTTAGTTCCAAATTAGAGTATTTTGACTTAAGAGTACACAACAAACAATAAGGAAATGGGCCAATGTTACGTTTGATTGTGTAACCCGCTGTTGAAGCGACACAATTCAAAGTCAAAGTTATTCAAGGAGATACATAAGTACTTGTCATAGTTTATGTGACGTGGGTTACGCGCTGTACAATAGTAATGTGTTTCGTCATAATGGGTACAATACGATTGTGCTTTAATCAGTAATGCGATTGTCACATAACTTTGTCACTGTCAGCTTATGGGAATAACCGTTAGATAATATCAGTACGGTGTATTAAGTATTCGTCATAGTAAGAGGGATGTCTGTAAATTATTGGAATATATGAGAAAGTATATTACTGACTACCTACCTAAGCTCCCCGACTTCATCAGTGGCCAACTTTAATCTGCATTTATTAAAAAAGTTACCCCTTATAACATCATCTAGCGGTTTAAATAGTTCAAGTCGTTGTAGATATCGGCCGGAACAAATAGACAATTTTTTTTTAAAATTGATTGTTTTATTAAAGTTAGTACCTACCATATTGTAGTTGCTTTTTTTGTTCAAAATATTTCAAGTACATACTCGTACATATTTTATAATTAAACCATTCGCTTAAACTTTTATGCCAAAACAATGCAAATAAGTGAAAAGCATAATATAAAATTATAAAAAGAAACTTAAATTTTATTTATAATACACTCTTAAATAATCAGTATCGTTTGTTCAAGAACATAATAAATGTGGCCGTAACTTACAATAAAAATAGAAATAATCTAACATTACATTTGTGGACCCATATGAATCTGTCGGAAATATCAACCGCCCCTTTTCCGGAAGTAACCGATATCGGCGATTTTCAAAGCCTTTTATCTTGCCTTTTGACCCGGACACCCGCCACAATACAGATAAATTAGAGATCGTAATCTTATAAGATGGCTTGATGTTCTAGTGTTCGAGGTTTCCGATTCATATTTGTGTTAGTCAGTCCTATGATTGTTTGAAAATGTACTGAACAGGGGCTGGTGAATTTTTTTTTATTGAATTATTAGAACATACTTACCAAAAAAAAGCAATGTTCAGACCTTCTCTTAGGTAATGACAATAGACAAGAAGGCTTCACTCTTCCATAACCAGATTAAAATATACACTATTGAAAACTACTGACTAATTTACAAGATTTGCAATTATTTAGTTTGTGAGTACTAAACTAATACAATGGGTTTAGAAATGCATGTGTATGTGTACTGAACACGCTTAGTACTATTATTTAGCTTTACATTTAAGGGATCAATCTTTTTAAGTGTTGTCTATAGTGGGAAATACTTAAACAATCAAATGAGCCTATGGTAATCTACTGTTAGACGTTGGGCTCTCCCAAATTACGCTACAATACACGGTCTAAAATGTCTATGTCTGGACTCTTTTTAACAAGACGAAAATCCTACTGTTATGCTATGCCGGACTCCTACCTACTAAAAACTACACGTATCCTACCTAACAACCTACGTTTGGGAGCCCTGGGTAAGCCCCCCTAAGGATGTCCCAGGACTCCCACTATGTCTGGACTAAAATAATTAACTAAAAAAAAGATATATATCATACTAGAGGGACTCCCAACATTTCTACCATTAGCTGATGATTTAAACCGGCTTCCTGTTTACCTTTGTCAGCCAGATGTAGCTTAGAGCCTTCCTCAGATATGACCCAAAAATGATAATATATCTTAATCGCAAGTATCCTCTACGCCTTTTGGAAGTTACAGTGGTGTGATAAAATAATGCGGATGCGCGAACGCAAGTACGTACGCACCACTTAGATTTATAGCATTCCACAGAAATGCAATTGTGTAGATAGCATAGCAGCTGCTATTGCGCGATGATAGCGAAAAAGCATTTTTAAAAAAATCCTTCAATTTTACTTTCATACGATTAGTATTTGGTAGTACATTACATTTCTCTCTTTAACTTTGCATCCTTTTGTATCTCGTCATGACCTAATTACAGCTACTATTGAAGGTAAAATTAGGTAGGTATATGCTAATTAAAAATGAGCGTTAGTTTTTAATTGGAGTGAGAGTGGGAGTGCATTCATAATTATAGATTTCTCTATAATGAATGTTTCGTGTGAGAATATAATGTGGCCCTTTTGAGAACTCGGGCCTTTGTGTCAAATTAACATGTAATTCGGAAAAATGGTAACTACTTAACGCTTCTAACGCACTATGTAAGGAGCACTCTATCAGAAATTTCAAGTAAGTATTTCCTTCCTCAATAGCAATTCTAGTTGTAAAAGGCTCTAAAATTTACCAATACTTATAATTATAGACTGACCTTTAACAGTAATACTATGATAGTATTACTGTGACCGGTGCTCTGCCTATAACTGGTGTACCTAGTCAGATAGCAGTTGCTCTCAATAATGGAAAAATATACAAAAACAAACAAATCTAACCCTGGATGATTTAACAAATGGCTTTCAGCTTTCAAAATATAGGCGTTGAACTGGTTAATATTTCAAGTACAAATGGTTATCTGAAACCTAACAAGGCAGATATTGTTTTCTTGTATTATGGTAATTTCACAACACAATATGTTATAATCTACTAGCTGACCCGCGCAACTTCGTTTGCGTGACAAATCAAGAACCGCTCGACCGATTTTGTACAAACTGCACATAAACCATCTACTAAATAGTCCGAACAAAGCCTAAACATTTGGTTTGGATAGGTGAGCTGGTTCTTGAGTTATAAAATTACAACGAAAAGTGGCATTGATTTTTATATATATAGATAACAAGACGCGTCACAGCGTGTCAGCCGAGTTCAAAGAAAAACTACAGCAACACTATAGAGGTACCTTAAGCTGAGCAATCAAGGTAATTACTGAATAACAGGTCATTTCAAATTTAAAAATGTAAAACTAGATACTTACAGGCTCCCCAACTCTGCCGGACGTGGAATCCAGAGCGACTCTCAGCATGTCGTGCACGGGTGGGCGTGGAGGCACATTCCTCAGCTGCGTTGCCCACGTCATCACTCCTAAATGGTCCACTTCACTCTGACTCATGTCCCGAGCTGATAACACTGTGTGGACACCTGTGAACAAATTTATGAATTTCAATTTTTGAGATTTATTATTAGAACCACAATGTGAAAACTCCAAAGATTCGTTTTGTCTATCATCTACACTAATAACGCGCCATGTTCTTACAGAGCTTAAATGTGTGTGTGTGACCAATAAGGCTAAGCAAATGTTTCCTCAAAACACCCGCCAACCTTAATGACAGCTGTGGCGGGACTGGTGGGGGTAGGGAAGCTTTGTCAGTGAGGGGCAGGGAGTTGCCTATCTGTATGTAATTCTAAAATATTATCTTTGTTAGAACTACTTAACTTAAAACTAACAAGTCATAAATTCGGCTGATGTCACATGGTAGCTGTTAGGTTGCTCCTTTATTTCGGCGATGACTTCTAGCTGCTATCTGCTCCATACACCCCTCAACTCCGCCCGTTTCCCAGATACCTGTAATTTAACTTCTGGCGGTCCTCCTATCCTGCATCCTGGTTAACGCAAAGCGTAATAATGCGGTGGCTTAATGGTTTTGACGACCTTTCTCAGGGTCAGGAGTTCCTTATCAAGTCCCGCCCGAGTCCCATCTGTGGGCCCCGCGGTATTTCAACATGCATCGTATCTACAATTTGATGATGAAAAATATTTACCAATTTTCTTAGCGGCGTCCAAAGCAAGTTGGTTGTTCTCTTCCCAGCGCGCCGGGTCACGACGCAACCGACTCGGTGGCGGTGCAGGACCTCCCACTGAACGGACGAGCTCGTTCGCCACTCGACCGTCATTCCAGTCCGTCTGGTAACAATTTTAAAGTATTTGTCAGACTTTCATCATCATCAGGAAGTATTGTACATACATTTAGTCACGCCTTTATCAACGACGGGGTAGGCAGGGGCATAGTATACGCCCACATTTTATCTTATTGTTTTATGTCCCACATAATAGGTGATAAGCCTATTGCCGTGTTGAAATGGATAGGTGCAGGTCATTATGATAGTCTTATTGGGCGGTTTGAAAAAATTCAACAGCGGGTCTGTCGAAATTTTTCAAGCCGCTTTATAGGGCCTTCAACTTGGTTTAACGATTGTCTTTTTTCTGACAACCGTGTTTAATTTCGAGTTTTCCTTCTCTATGAAATGTATCGTTTTGCGAATGATCCCATAGTCGCCTCTTACGGCACCAATACCAACTTTTCAATTGTAAATGCAGAGCCGAAGAAACCAACATTGTAGAATACAAATCAGTACGTAGGTACCTATTCTCCAATAATGATTACTCAAGCATTCATGTACAATTTGTACATCAATGTACTAAAGCCGTAATTAATTAGGTACACTTCTTTTATGTAGGTACTCATTGTATCTTCACAAAAGACGCGCTAATTAATTATGGTTTACGAATCGCCTTCGCTTCTAATTAATATTTTTGATCTTGCTTTTGTAGAACACGAATAGTCTATTCGTACTTGTCTTGATTAGTCTGCTCGTGACTACGACTTTTACAACAGCTGAATGGCGCAAAGTTTACAAAACACTACAAATTATAAAACAAAGTCCCCCACCTCGTCTGTATGTCTGTCTGTTGGCGATAAACACAAAAACTACTGCATGGATGTTCATGTTGAGATTACCAATAGATAGGATGGTTCTCGAGGAAGGTTTAGTATATAATTTGTTCAGTTTTTGT
The DNA here is from genome assembly GCA_933228765.1 of Miltochrista miniata. Lineage (NCBI taxonomy): Eukaryota > Metazoa > Arthropoda > Insecta > Lepidoptera > Erebidae > Miltochrista > Miltochrista miniata. The sequence goes on from CAKOGA010000066.1 coordinate 22,306, forward strand.
ATACATTGACTTAAATAATATAACAATAATAGCTGACCCGCGCAACTTCGTTTGCGTGATAAATGAAGAACCGCTCGACAGATTTTGTGCAAACTTCACATAAACCATCTACTACATAGTCCAAACAAAGCCTTAACATTTGGTTTGAATAAGTGAGCCCGTTCTTGAGTTATAAAATTACAACGAAAAGTGGCACTGATTTTTATATATATAGATATATTTTTGTTGTACATGTCTGAAAAAAATTGGCGTCTAAACCCTTCGGTTAAAAACATTACAATAAAATAACAAGATATCAGTCATCGTGGTATGTTCATCCAACTTTTAAGAAGAAGAATACCTATAATTCACCAAAATTACTAGAATACGGTTAATAACTTCCTGCTCACCTACATTCCTTTCCAGACTGGTTCTTCCAACCGTACTGTGTAGTTGCCATTTTTTATGAGTAAGTAATAAAAGAAATGACAACTACCGGGTGGCATACGGCCCACCATCAGAAGTATTGACTTACCACGTTACTGGAACAACGGCTTATAGTAAGCTAATCCAAAGACGCGTTGGGGGAAGAAAGAAGTTATGGTTGAAGAACATCCGAGAGTGGACAAATATTGCCAGCGTTGAAGATCTATTTTGCTTGGCGCAAAATTATAGAAAGTTCGCTAAGCTGTTGGCCAAACTCCAGTAATGGAGAGGCACCCGATGATGATGAGTAAGTAAGCATCTGATAAATGATAAATGCTACAAACGATTGTTGATCTCAGTATCAAGCTAAGGAAGCTTACCGCAGTGATATTTTAGCGTTAGGCGCTACGAACAATTCCATTAACAGATATTGAATAAATAAAATCAAAATAACATTCAGAATTAAACTATCGCGACAGGCGAAAAATGTATCCAAAATATTACCCGGTGAAATTGTGCACTGATAAAATGCCCCGGAGGCGTCACAATCAGTTTAGCGTTGGTATACATGGGTATCAGGTATTGCATGTCACTTTCATTGATAAACATCGGCACGTCAATATAGCGTACCTAACTATTTAAAGAATAACGAACTAAATAAACAGTTCTTTGTAATCATGGGATTCAGGATTTTAATCCAAGGAAATAATATTATCCATACTAATATTATAAAGCTGAAGAGTTTGTTCGTTCGTTTGAACGCTAGGATCTTAAGAACTACGGGTTCGAATTCAAAAAATATTTTACAGTTCTTTTATCGAGGATGGCTATAGGCTATATAGCATCACGCTACAATGTATAGGAGCGGAGCAGTAATGATAAATGTTTCAAAAACGAGGGAAACATTATTCTGAAACAGATGCCTCCTTTGCGTGCGCAGCGTAAATGGTTAACGTCATGTAAAAATGTTGTAGGTACTTCAAAATAGTTCCTTTTAAGAAGTTCAAAAAAAAGTTTGCGACAGCATGTGTCTATCTTTTAGGGTTGGTTCACAACAACAATTTTCATCAATACAAATTTCTTCTACAATAATGTGACCGTAAACCTCTCTCAAATGAAATTGTTCTTAAATATAATGCGCAAAGTGAATACACGCAACGGGAATACACGCGACGAGAAATTTCTCTCTTTCTCTCTCTCACATAGTAATGAATATTAACGACGTGACGTTATGGGAGTAAATGCGAAGAGAACGGGTGATATACTATCTAATGTGACGCAAACAAAGTTGCACAAGATCTTTTTAGCAGACTCAGTTGGTAAGTATTGATATCGAATTAACACTCAGATGATGATGAATAAGGCCTATTTTCTAAAACTAATTACTATCTTCATATATTTTTATAACCACTTTACGACTCACCGTAAAATTTGTAATTGGTTTTTCGAGACGCGAGTTGACCCAGTCAAGAGTAGATCGAAAGCCGGCTGACTCTGGCTTCATGAAATACGATAGGTAGGTCATGCCCGACAGTTCATCTAACCACGGGGAAGCAAGGTATTCAGGCTCCAACACCATGGGTACTTCAAGTTCCCTGTGTGCCAACTTCATCGCTCGTCGACAATTTTCCACCGCTTCGTGGCGATCTGCATAAGAAAAGGTTTTTGCTATTATTTATCTTTTTAAATAAATATAATGCTTTGTTATCACCACAGAGCAATGCGCGCCTTTGCAAGGTTAGGTATCACACAAAATAATACTATGCCTTAGAAAATTATGATATTCATAATCATGATTAAGGTGATGAGCATTTGAACGTGGTGAGACAGACAGGGGCGACTGTGACTACCTGATATTGTAGTTCTGTACAATTATGATATCACGGACTACAGTGTCTGTTCAAGCGCGGAAAAGGTCATACAGTTTCAGAGTCTATTTTCATAGTCTTCTATTGTTATAGAACTCGGAAATACTCAGAAAATATACTATCATAAATGTATTTTATGCTAGTCATTTAATTAAATACGTATTCAATTTACGGATCAACTGTGTTTCTGACTACAGCAATTAAGTCTGTAATTTACACCACCTTATAGAACTTTCAATTACTTTTAAGAAGGCTTTGAACTTTTACCGTGTAATGGATTCTGTCATAATCATTGCTTACTTAGCTCCCGCCAGTGAGGGAAAATGCCAGGCTTGCAGTAATCGAGCAACGCCGATAGCAGTATACCGCTGTTCCAATCGGTTGTCAAGTTGTTGACGCGGCACTCCGGTAGTGAAGACTGCAGCCAGGATAGCATCAACTTTCTGCAATCAAATATCGATAAATATGTAATTTCAAACTTACTTTCCAAAAGATTTACAAAGAGACATTGCTATGTGTGATAGATAAGCTCACTTTTCTAGTCCTGGGACATCCTTCCGAGGGCTTACCCGGGGCTCCCAACCATAGGCTGTTGGGCGTTACGTTAGGTTTTTTAGTCGGTCATAGCATCCATGAGGATTTTCCCTCACGTTAAAAAAAAGGTCGCTTTTCTAAACTAAAAGTCGAATCTATATGGGCTCTACTGAATCGACTGCAAATGATGTAAGGAACTTATCAATCGATATTTATTTCTGTAAAGTATAACATAGTGTGCAAATAAAGTTTTATTCATTCTATTCTATTCTATATAGATAGAATAGATAGATAGGTACTCTATTGAATATAGAATAGAGTACATAGGTACTCTATTGATATTTTACGGCTATAGATAATTTCTTGGAAAAGTTTTTTTTCCTCTCTGTTTTTACTTTCGATTAACCTTCAGATTTGTGCTCATTTAAATTTTAGGTATGGAGTATCTATATTTACTTAGTCAACTTCATCCTTGCTCTATAACGTTCTTTTGTACAATAATTTTATTTGTCATAGACTATTTATTCTATTAAGAAAGAAAAAAAGGAAGACCCATTGTGCAATAGGTACCTACTAGGTACTTATTTCACTACTTATAAAACAATTTCTTCAAGTAGGCCGGCAAAAGTGCTGTTGATATAATAGTGTGCGAAGGTTAATAAACTTGCATAAAGTATTACACATTTACATAAATATACATTATTCAACTATGATATTATACACAAATATATTTCTTTATTTAAGGTTAAGGGCAGACTAAGCGTCTTTCAGAATTTTCTTTAAAAAAAAAATTTTTCAATAAAAAATAAAACCGACTTCAAACAAATCCTGAAAAATAAAATTTACAAAGCACAAAGTAATATGTATTTTGATTTTATCAGATTTTATTCAATATCATATTGAAGTCGGCGCCAAGTTAACCCATAGTTTTATGTAGGTATTATTCATGGCACCAACTTCAATATTCTATTGAATAAAATCTAGTAAATCAAAATACATATTACTTTGTGCTTTGTAAATTTTATTTTTCAGGATTTGTTTGAAGTCGGTTTTATTTTTTATTGAAAAATTTTTTTTTCATTATTTTAAGTGAAGGGTGAACCGAAAAATATATCTATCTAGGTGAAAGTTCTCATCAATACAAATCAATCAAGCCCAAACACAAGGTAGCTGCTGTAAATCATTAAGGAATTCCCTCGACTGTCTTTCGGTTCCATCATCAGATCGACTCCAGACATTCATTAAATTGTAGTACATTAAAGCACTGAATTAAAAAGTTAACAAACGCACTCTAGTTGTCCCTACAATTTTCGGTGGTTGCCCTCGATTTCTCCTGAATCCCATCATCAGATCCTGACCTGGTGAAATTCGGACCCCCTCATAAGTGAACTCTATCCAACAAACAGCAGATTTGAAATTCGTCTATAATTGACGAAATATCGGTGAACATACATGAAACATTGACAACTTCCTTTTTTTTTAAAGTCGGATCTATAAATCTCAATACAAATCAATCACGCCCAAACACAAGGTAACTGCTGTAAATTGTTAAGGAATGCCCTCGTCTGTCTTTCGACTCTATCATCAGGTCGACTCCAGACCTTCATTAAAGTGTAGAACATTAAAGCACTTAATTAAAAAATTAACAAGCGCACTAGTTGTCCCTACAATTTTCGGTGGTTGCCCTCATGTTCTCCTGGATCCCATCATCAGATCCTGACCTGGTGAAAATGGGACCACCTCAGAAGTAAACCCTATTCAACAAAAAAAGAAATTTTGAAATCCGTCTGTAATTGACGGAAATATCGCTTAACATACATAAAAAAAAATACATACAGACGAATTGAGAACCTCCTCCTTTTTCTGAAGTCGGTTAAAAAGGAAATCGTTTTACAAGCTTGCCAAACTGAATGAAAAGAGAAGAAGTAGGTATATCTTAAATGAGGTAATTAATGTGAATTAGGTATCTAAATAAATGACCACTTAAGCTATTAAGTTACTTACTGAGCGTACCTAACTCACATGTTTAGTTTGAACAGCCTAGGTACGGACGGGTGCGCCCGCACATCTTATTGTGTTAATAGCAATTACATCAAATAAGCGTTTACTGTTTTTAGATACAGTTAGTTTAAGAATTTCAAGGTTTATTGAATCTAGGTTACGTAATTGCATTCTAATCGGTTGCATCTTGGTTTGTTAGTCACTATTAGTCACAGTATCGTTATTGTGGTGTGTTATTCAATAGTAATTTGTATTACATTTGTTATTCACTTATCCTCCTTAACTTTTTATATGTCATGAATGCATATACATTTTTATACCAATAAATATAAAGAAGATTGATTTGTTTGTTACTAATCGACGAACTCTGAAACTACTGAAACAATTTAAAAAATCTTTTGCATTTAGAAAGGAAAATCATTCTGAAATAACATTGACTATGTATCATGCTAGTTACTATCCAAGCGAACGAGTAGCAATAGTAAAAATTGTCACACATTTCATGAGAGAATCCACAGCCAACAGCTAGTAATAAATCAATATCACAACAAAGGAGCCCAAGCCAACCAACTCAATAATTTACGTCTGAGAGTGGCCATCAGTTAACTTTGTAGCAAAGACTATAGGTAAGTATAACATAGTTAACTGAAGTTAGAAGTTTACATGCTTTTTGACAGAATTTTAGTGATATTCTGTTGAACACTATTTTTTATTAACCTCATCTGACTTTAGAACTACCAAAACCTTATGAATATAAAATACAATGTAGAATTATAACGTAATCCATTTTAAATTCAAGGAAATTGGATGCTATGATTGGAGTTTCAACTCGTGATCGAATTCGCCACGAAAAATTCTCTCAACGACCTGTTTCACTGGCATAGCCGACCATTTTCTAAATACATTGACCGGATTAGGTGGAGGTCGATAGTTTCCGAATAGCACCCGCGTATCGGATAACGCAGTGTGAGTTGGCCTCATGCAAGGTGAACTGACCATCTCATAAAATCGCAAAAGCCTACTGCTTGAAACGGGTCAGCATAAACGTCACCATTGAAAGAATTATTCGGTTGAGAGTAGTGTCTCGATAGTCCAACGGTCAAGACGTCTGGCCTGGCAAGCCAGAAGACGCAGGTAGGTAGGTACCTACTGCTCGAGGTCGAAATTTTTTGCACATTAAATTTGTCGCTCAGTACAACACCTTAAATTGTGGCGACGTTATGGCGAGGTCTTTTCGAGACCAATGAACGTCAATTTCCAAAGACGATAGTGATCTCAAAACCTTTATCTATGTCACAAGAAAGTATCTCTGAAATTCCTCAATTTATTACCCATAATGTAGAATAACCATAGTTTAAAACTAGGTAACAATGGACTGAGCTATTTTACAGCTCTCTTTTATTCAGACCGTTTCATAAAAATGAGAAAGCATCGCCTTTCAAGCATAGTAATCATTCAATCGAATTTTTCTTTTTCTTATTCAGACGATGTTCAGACATTGCATGTGCATATTGTGCATAGTAGAGAAGTTATTAATTATGTGCTAGTAAATTACTGGGGAAAAAGTGGAGTATGTAGTGAATATCGACATAGTCTTCATGGCAAAAAGTGAACACATTATATTTATGCTAAACTTTCTTTTAAATAAAGTTAGCTCAAGCTCAAGACTTGTGATATAATACTTTATTCTTTGGCGGTAGGTTCACATTTGTATACATTAGATGTCATAATAAGTGTGGTTAATTTAACATACCCAGATAATGATATTATATTACATTGAATACATTTTCTACGGATACATATTCAAAAAATACATAATCTACGTCAGAAATTTTGGATTCTGCTCATTGTTGTGTACACTTTTGAACCTCTTCGCGACAGGAGAGACTTTGCCTCCTTATGCGTGTTCTACCGCCTGTACAATGGTATGTGCTCTGAGGAATTGTTTGACATGATGCCCACGGCTACGTTCTATCATCGCACCGCTCGCCATAGACAGGGATTTCATCCTCACACCCTACGTCCGGAGCGTTCGAGCACGGTTAGATCCGATAGGGGTTTTCTTCCGCGAACGCTTAGGTTGTGGAATGATCTTCCTGCCTCGGTTTTCCCAAACGCCTACAGTATGGGGTTCTTCAAAAGGGGTCTAAGAAGGTTTTTACAGGGTCGGCAGCGCGAGTGTGGCGCCTTTGGTGTTGCAAACGTTCATAGGCTGCGGTGACCACCAGTCCGTGGGCAGGTGGGCCGTATGCTTGTCTGCCACCTTAGTGGTATAAAAAAAAAAAATAAAAAAAAAACTTGAAACTGATTTTGATATTGTGGTGTATCTCTTCTCTATTATTATAAAATTGTAAAAATAGCTTTGACGGTACATTATAGATAAATTATAAAAAATAACTGTAATCGACCAATTTAGGGCTTCTGAATTTATAATTATTTTCTTTGTTTTCGTCGTTTCTGTCTGTTTGTTTATTTGTTCGGAGTTGGAGCAAATTTCAGTAACTTGATCATAATTATACTATTAAGATATTGTAGGTATTTTTTCAACTTAAATATTGCTGTATGTTTTATCAAAATCCGTTCAGCGGAAATGATAATACAGCTTGACCTATGATTTAATAGAAGCCCTATGCATGGGACAGGTCAAAGTAAATTGGTAATAAGTGAAAATGATCTCGCGAACGAAGTTGCAGGTTAAAGCTAGTACCTAGGTTATTAACCTAGTAGATTTAACAATTGTGTAATAACAAAACACGAATTACATAAATAAACTTAACAAGAATTTGGCGTTAGGTACTTTGTTCACTACTAGTCTAGTAAGAAAATAAAGATTTAGATTAATTTGCATTTCAGGTAAGCAAATTAATCTAAATCTAAATGATTAAATATCCTCAATGACATAAATTAAAAGAACAAAGTGTTAAAAGACTTACCTTGGTGGGAATTTGCTACGACCAATTTGGTATCTAACGATGAGAGACCAAATCAGACCCAAAATTAATTTTAGATTGCCGTTAACGATGTCCACGTTACCTAAAACAAAGTGACGAAGTTTAAAAATAATATAATTGGAAACTGCAAAAGTAGTATGCGTAGGGTATCAATACAATTTACAAACATAAAGTGCCGATTTTAATTTCGAAGAAGAAGATTTCATTCATATTTTTGTCTCACGTCATTGTGTTGAAATGTACAATTACAGATTCTGGTTACTTGCTGATGATTTTTAAAAATATTTGTGGACATTCACACACAGCATCATCTAGCCCAAAGTAAGCAAATTTTAGCTTGTGATCGACTGATAGACATACTTATATATTTCTAAATAGGTACGAACATTATCAGACATAGAAAACACCCAAACTCTGAATCAAAAAGTATTTTGTGGATCACACGAATATTTGGACGGATCTGGGTATCGAACCCGGGACCTTAGGGCGGCAGGCGGTTACACTACCGACTCCGCCACCGAGGCAGTAAATTTTTCAAGCCAGCCACAAGACCTTAGGGTATAACGACTGACACGCTACTGGCAGCCGTGATTTATGGATATATTCCCGGTCCTTGTACAAACCGGTTTGAGCAGGCAGAACTGTGGTGAAGCCATACAGGGTGGTATGCAGTGTAATGGCAGTTGAAACACTGAAGTTGAGTCCAATTCTCTAACAAGTAGATACATTTTTGATAAATGAGTCAAGAAAGAAAGACGAGATAGATGATGACGAAGAAGATGAAAAAATTAGTCTCAAAGGAACTTTCAGTTTCTTTTGTTCAACAGGAAGTGGGTAAGTTTCG
>CAKOGA010000069.1:0-10000 GCA_933228765.1 Miltochrista miniata
GAGGAAGAAGGCGGCCAGGGCCCCGGAGCCTAAGAAGCCCAGGCTGCCCAAGGTGCCTAAGACGCTGGCGGTGGTGGTGTCCCTTAAGCCTGAGGCGGTGGCGGAGGGCGTCACGTATAGGGATGCCATCGCCAAGGCAAAGGCATCAGTCAGCCTGGGTGCGCTCGGCATTGGAGCGGCCAGGTTCCGGACTGGCATCACGGGGGCTCGTATTATAGAGCTCCCAAAGCAAACCACGCCGTTGCAGGCCGACACGCTGGCGGCTAAGATCGGGGAGGCCCTGGGTGGTGACGCCAAGGTCACCAGGCCAACCAAATCGGCACGCATTCGCCTGTCCGGTTTGGACGATGCAGTGTCCGAGGAGGAGCTTCGGCGGGCCTTGGCCGAAAAATCCGGGTGCCCTCCCGATCTATTTAAAGTCGGCGCTATCTCGCCGGGCTATACAGGGGTGGGCTCGGCAATAGTCACCTGCCCGATGGACGCAGTCTCCTCCCTGGCGAAATTGCAGCGCCTGGAGGTCGGTTGGAGCAGCGCCTCGATCACAGTTCTGGAGCAGCGCCCAATGCGGTGCTTTAGATGTATGGGAGTGGGTCACCCGCAGGTGCTGTGCCCCTCAAAGAAGGATCGCAGTGCCCTGTGTTATCGCTGCGGTCAGGAGGGGCACACTCTCTCCTCGTGCTCTTTAGCGCCGCATTGTGCGATCTGCGCCGATCGAGGCCTGCCCTCAGGGCACCGTATGGCAGGCTTGCGCTGCAATCCCCCCCCGGTCAGAGGTCGTCTCATCCCACTTTCGGGATTCGCTCGCGCCGCGGCCGCTCCGGCCGCCCCTGCAGTCGCGCCTATGGACACTAACAATGTCAGTTAGACCCATAGGACGTGTACTGCAGGCGAACGTGGACCGCTCAGCCGGCGCCCAGGACCTCTTGTGCCAGGCGGCGGCTGAGTGGGACATTGATTTGGTGGTCGTCTCGGAGCCAAACCTCGTCCCCCCATCTTCAAGGTGGGTGGGCTCGACAGATGGCCTCGCGGCGATCATGGTGTCCGGAGTGTCGCCTTCCCCTCTTACTCTCGTCGAAAGAGGGGAGGGTTATGTTGCGGCTCGTTGGGGGGGAATCTTAGTGCTGTCACTATACTTTTCCCCCAACCGCAACCGTGTGGAGTTTGAGCGATTCCTGACCGTGGTGGAGGGTGTCGTTCATCGGGCAGCTGCAATTCCGGTGCTGGTAGCGGGCGATGTAAACGCTCACTCCCGCATGTGGGGAGACCTATTTACGGACGCGCGAGGTGAGGATTTGGAGTCCTGGGTTCTGTCCTCGGGGCTCCAGATCCTCGCACGCCGACTTGCGTGCGGTGGCAGGGCACGTCCAGAGTCGACGTGACCTTTGCCTCCGCATCCCTGTCTCCCTACATGAGGGACTGGCGCGTGGAGGAGGGGGTGGAGACTCTATCTGACCACAGATATGTCAGATATGAGGTCTCCACCACCCCAACGGCGGCGAATTCTCCCCGTCTCGGGATTGCGACGGGTGTCTCTCCTTTTCCCGGGTGGGTGCTCGCAAAGCTCCGGTCGGACGTGGCGGAGGAGGCAGCGTTGGTGCGAGCGTGGGCCGAGGTGCCCGACTCTATCGCGGAAGATCCCGACGCCATGGCGGAGTTACTTGCGGACGATCTTCGCGTCGTTTGTAACTCCGCCATGCCGAAGCGAGGAGCGGGCCCTCGGAACCCGAGGCAAATGTACTGGTGGACGCCGGAACTCTCCGAGATGCGTGCCACCAGCTTGAGGGCCAGACGTGCGTACCAGCGCTGTCGCAGGCGAGCCCGACGGGAGCCCGGCGAGGAGGAGAGACTGCGTCGCGATTATCAGGAGGCTGGCGGGGCGCTGAGGGTTGCCATCTGCAGGGCAAAGTCCGACGCCTGGGACAGGTACCTGGACGTCCTCGATGGTGACCCCTGGGGTCGACCGTACAGGATGATCAGGCGGAAACTCGCGGCTCCAGTTCCGCCTACATCCTGTATGGAACCAGCACTCCTGAACAGAGTTCTCCGAAGTCTGTTTCCGGAGACGGGAGACTTTGTGCCGCCAACCATGCCGACCTCCGGTTCTGCCTCGGAGGTGTGGGCTGCTGGGCCGCCGATTTCGGATGCGGAGTTCGGCATCGTAAGGGAACGGCTCAACCTAAAGAAGAAGGCGCCCGGGCCTGATGGAGTTCCGGCCAAAGTAATGGCCATCGCTCTGGGCCCTCTTGAAGCGCGTTTCCGAGCGGTGCTGAACACTTGCATCCGAGAACTGCGTTTTCCCAGCAGGTGGAAGGTGGGACGACTGTGTCTGCTGCGCAAGGAAGGCCGTCCGGCGGACTCGCCGGCGGGCTACCGACCGATCGTGCTGCTCGATGAGGCGGGAAAAGCTTTTGAGAAGATTCTCGCCTCCCGCATCATCGAGCACCTCGAGAGTGTGGGACCCGACTTGGCGGACTGCCAGTACGGCTTCCGGACAGGGCGGTCTACGGCAGACGCAGTCGTCCGTCTGAAGAGGTGGACAGAGGCGGCAGCGGCTCGTGGGGAGGTGGTGTTGGTGGTGTCCTTGGACATTGCCAACGCTTTCAACGCCATCCCCCACGAGTGTATTGAGGAGGCGCTGCGGTTTCACGGGGTGCCCATCTACCTCCGCAGGTTGGTGAGGGACTACCTCAGAAGCCGCAGCGTGGTTTATGAGGATGCGGAGGGGCGAATCCGGCATTGGAGGGTGGTCGCAGGTGTACCCCAGGGTTCCGTTCTTGGTCCGTTGTTGTGGAACCTGGGGTACAACTGGGTGCTTCGCGGCTCGCTGCTGCCAAGGATGGATGTCGTGTGTTTTGCGGACGATACCTTGGTAGCAGCGGCCGCGAAAGAATGGGAGGACGCAGCACACCTTGCGTCAGTCGGTTCGTCCCTGGTGGTCCGACGAATCCGTCGGTTGGGGTTGGAAGTGGCCCTCACAAAAACGAGGGCCATGGCCTTCCACCCCCCGCGTCGCGGGACCCCATCGTCCCTATTCGTCAGAGTGGAGGGTGTCCGGGTACAGGTCACCCCCCATTTAAAATACTTGGGTCTCATTTTGGATCCAAAATGGACATTCGAAGAGCACATGAGACTCCTGGCTCTCCGGCTGCGTTCTGCCGCAGCCGCCCTCGGACGCCTGCTCCCCAACGTAGGCGGCCCCGGTGCATCGTGTCGTCGTTTGTACCACGGCGTCATTCGATCGATGGCCCTGTATGGAGCCCCGGTGTGGGCAGGGTGTCTCTCCCGGCGGACGCGGGCTCTCCTGCGCCAACCGCAGAGGGTAATTGCGACCCGGGCCGTGCGGGCATATCGCACGGTCAGCCACGGAGCTGCCTGCGTTCTAGCAGGCACGCTGCCGTGGGATGTTGATGCACTTGTGCTTGCAGAAGTGTATCAACATCGGGTCGACGCCAGAACTCGGGGTGAGCGACCCGGTCTCGAGGAAATCGAGGAGGTTCGCTCACAGGCGCGGAGAGAAGCCCTTCGTCGGTGGGGCGAGGCACTCTCTCAACCGACCGCTGGCCATCGAACGATTGACGCCATCCGCCCATTACTGGTGGAGTGGGTGAGCCGGGAGTGGGGAGTTTTGACCTTCCGCCTGGTGCAGATATTGACCGGACACGGGTGTTTCGGTCACTATCTGCACCGGGTCGCCCAGCGAGAGGAGACGCCCACGTGTCATCACTGCGGCGCTCCTGATGACACAGCCGAGCACACATTATGGGTGTGCTCCGCTTGGCGGACCCAACGCGAACTTTTGGGTGCCGCTATTGATGGACGCGGCCTCACACTGTCGGGCATGGTACGTGCTATGCTCGACAGTGTGGAGGCCTGGGAACAGATTGCCAACTTCGCCGAAGATGTCATGTCGGCGAAGGAGGCTGCGGAGAGGGAGCGGGAAGAGGATGCTCTAGCCGCTCCCATCCGGCGTAGGCGGAGGGGAAGGAGAAGGCGAGTGGCTTCGGTCGCAGACCCTCTCTAACCCTTTGGGTGGCCAGCACACGAGAGTGGCACTCTCGTGTGCATTGCACTGGCCACCACGTCTGGGGATTACCTGGCGCACACCGAGGTAATCCTCCCCCCGGCGCGGTAGCTCAGCAAGGCTGAGCAGCCCTGAGGTGTTTTGGTGAGTTTTCAGGTCCCAAAACACCTCTGTTTGGGCAGATCGGTGCCAAGGAGTTTTAGTGAGTATTCCCAGTGCCAACAAGATCAGGTGCTGGGCGACCCTCACACTGTCACACGCCTCGCCAGCGTGTTTCGTCTGTAAGCGGATCACTCCTTGTAAAAAAAAAAAAAAAAAAAAAAAAAAAAAAAAAAAAAAAAAAAAAAAAAAAAAAAAAAAAAAAAAAAAAAAAAAAGGTTAGGTTAGGTTAGGTTAGGTTAGGTTAGGTTAGGTTAGGTTAGGTTAGGTTAGGTTAGGTTAGGTTAGGTTAGGTTAGGTTAGGTTAGGTTAGGTTAGGTTAGGTTAGGTTAGGTTAGGTTAGGTTAGGTTAGGTTAGGTTAGGTTAGGTTAGGTTAGGTTAGGTTAGGTTAGGTTAGGTTAGGTTAGGTTAGGTTAGGTTAGGTTAGGTTAGGTTAGGTTAGGTTAGGTTAGGTTAGGTTAGGTTAGGTTAGGTTAGGTTAGGTTAGGTTAGGTTAGGTTAGGTTAGGTTAGGTTAGGTTAGGTTAGGTTAGGTTAGGTTAGGTTAGGTTAGGTTAGGTTAGGTTAGGTTAGGTTAGGTTAGGTTAGGTTAGGTTAGGTTAGGTTAGGTTAGGTTAGGTTAGGTTAGGTTAGGTTAGGTTAGGTTAGGTTAGGTTAGGTTAGGTTAGGTTGGGGCGGGGCCCCAAGTGTTACTCGAGTGCGTCCACGTCGCCCGCCCTGGACCCCAACTTGACCACCGTAACGGAGTGGCAAGTTGGGTGACTGAATCTCAGTAACAAAACTTGAGTGGCCGAATCGGATGTCATTAAGTGCTATCTTAGTGTTCTTCCCTGTGTGTGTGATTTGCTGTGTGTGCTCTGCTGACCCATTCCACTTGGTGCGCGGTAACGCAGTGGCCAGTGGGTGGTGTTTTGCTTCTCTGCGTATTTGTTATTACGTCTCTTTGTCATTTGATTACCTCCTAACGACTTGGCTTTTTGTTTTTACGGATTTGTTTTTTGCATTTGTTTGGTTGCTGTTGTTGTTCTGTGGCGGAATCTGTTTTCAGATTTCGTTGTCAGGACAAAATTCTATCTCCATCCGACTCAGTTGTGGGCAGTGCCCTAAACTGGTCAATGGAGTCCGAATCTGGAGAAGGTTTTGTCTCGGACGGAGGCGAACGCCTGGTGCCCTGGTTCCATCCTGAGGACACGCGTTCAGCCTCTGGTAAGAAACGGGAGCGGAGCTCCTACTTCTTCACCTCGGGACTTACCGAAGAGAGTGAAGAGGATTCCCCGGATAAGAAGGCCTCGAGGCGGTCATCCAGGGGTAGGGGATTCATCCACCATGTGGGGAAGTCCCGAGCCCTGAGGGAACTGCGGGAAAGACCTGACTCCGAGGAATCGGACTGCACAATAGTGCATAGTCAAAGGAACTCCCCGAAAAAGGGAGTTGGAAAAGGATCCCCGACGCTGCTAGCGGTGGAGGAACTCCTCAACCAGGCGGAAGAAGACGCAGGTACCCTGCACCAGGTGGCTTCTACATCAAAGAACCTGAAGGGTACCTGTGTCAGAGAAATAAGGCAGCGCACCGCGTCGTTGCTTCAGGCCGTGCAGTCGCTGGCCGGGCGCAACGACGGCGACGAAATGAAGCGGTTGAGGGCGGACAACAAGCGCCTTCGAGGTCAACTGTCCGCCCTCCAGGAGGAAGTGGCTGCTCTACGCCGGGAGTTCGCCGAAGGCAGGCGACGACGCTCAAAGAGCCCCACCCCACGTAGAGAGCCAGAGAGCGCTCCAGTTGAGGTAAGCGCGGTCCAGTCAAGTGAGCGCGGGGTGACCATGGCGGATCTGGAGGTTCTCGTGAGTCGCCTCCAGCGCGAACTCATGGACCACGTTGGGGGCGTGATAAGCGCCCGTCTGGATGGGCTTGAGGTAGACGGACGCCTCCTGCCAGCCCAACCTCAGCTCCACCGACCACCGTTAGCAACGGAAAACAATAAGGGGAAAGGGAAGGGGAAGCGCACCGCGACCCCTGCTGCAACCGTACCCACAACTCTGGCCCCTCCGGCAAATATGCCAAAGGAGGCCAGACAAATAAAGATGGTCCGAGCCGCCGAACAGGTCGCCGGACCATCACACCAGGAGCAGCCAGTGATCGAAGCAAGCTGGACGACCGTCGTCAAGAAGAAAGGAAAGAAGAAACCGGCGACCAAGTCTCCAGAGAAAAAGAAGACCAGGCTCCCAAAGCCGCCGAAGACACTGGCGGTGGTGGTGTCCCTGAAGCCCGAAGCGGTGGCGGAGGGCGCCACCTACAGGGATGCCATTGCCAAGGCGAAGGCATCAGTGAACTTGGGTGAGCTCGGCATTGGGCCCACCAAGTTTCGAACTGGCATCACCGGAGCTCGTATAATAGAGCTCCCAAAAGAGACCACGATCGCACAGGCTGACACCCTAGCGGCCAAGATCGGACAGGCCCTAGGTGACGACGCCAGGGTCACCCGGCCCACCAAATTGGCGCAAATTCGCGTATCGGGCCTGGACGACGCAGTATCTCAGGAGGAGATTTGTCGGGCTCTGGCGGAGAAGTCAGGGTGTCCGCCCGACCAATTTAAAGTCGGCAATATTGGAGTGGGCTACACGGGCGTAGGCTCAGCTATAGTCTCATGCCCAGTGGGAGCAGTTGCAGCGCTGAAGAATGTGCACCGGGTGGCCATAGGCTGGAGCGACGCATCAATCCGTATCCTGGAACAGCGTCCAATGCGGTGCCACCGGTGCATGGGTACGGGCCACCCGCAAATATTGTGCCCCTCCAAAAAGGATCGCAGTGGATTGTGCTACCGCTGCGGTCAGGAGGGGCACACCCTCACCTCCTGTTCGGCCCCACCGCACTGTGCCATTTGCTCTGATCGTGGCCTACCCTCGGGACACCGGATGGCCGGAATCCACTGCAAGCCTCCTCCGGTCAAGGGCCGTCGTCTCCCACTCTCTGGGACCTCAAATACTGCGGCCACTCCGGCCGCCCCTGCAGTCGCGCCTATGGACACTTCCAATGTCAGTTAGATCCATAGGTCGTGTACTGCAGGTGAACGTGGACCACTCAGTCAGCGCACAGGACCTCTTGTGTCAGGCGGTGGCTGAGTGGGACATCGATCTAGTGATCGTCTCGGAGCCGAACTCCATCCCTTCATCTCCGCGATGGGTGAGTTCGGTGGATGGCCTCGCGGCGATCATGGTGGCCGGAGTGACGCCCCCTCTTACTCTCTTTCAACGAGGGGAGGGGTTCGTTGCGGCGCGATGGGGGGGAATTACAGTAGTATCTCTGTACTTCTCCCCTAATCGCAGCCGAATGGAGTTCGGACGGTTCCTGGCCGTGATGGAGGGAGTGGTCCGCAGAGCGGCACCCAGTCCGGTGCTGGTGGCGGGCGATCTGAATGCACATTCCCAATGTTGGGGGGATAGGCATACAGACGCCCGAGGTAGGGATCTGGAGTCCTGGGTTCTGTCCCTGGGGCTTCAGATCCTTAATGTTGGAAACACCCCAACTTGCGTGCGGTGGCAGGGCACGTCAAGAGTTGATGTGACCTTTGCCACCGCATCGCTAGCTCCCTGCATACAGGGCTGGCGAGTGATGGAGGACCCGGAGACCCTATCTGACCACAGATATGTCAGATACGAGGTCTCCACTACACCAACGGGGGTCCCTCCTCTCCGCTTCCGGACGTCGACGGGCGTGTCCAGATTTCCTGGATGGGTCCTGAAGCAGCTCCAGCCAGATGTAGCTGAGGAGGCGGCGATGGTGCGCGCGTGGGCTGAGGTGCCCCAAACTATGTCTGAGGACCCCGATGCCATGGCGGAGTTACTTGCTGACGACATGAAGGTCGTGTGTGACTCCGCCATGCCAAAGCGGCGGGGGGGTCTCCTTAACCGAGGCCAAGTGTACTGGTGGACGCAGGAACTATCTGATCTGCGTGCTGCCAGTACAAGGGCAAGGCGTGCGTACCAGCGCTGCCGCAGACGGGCCCACAGAGAGCCTGGTGAAGAGGAATTGCTTCACCAGGCATACAAGGACGCTCACAGGACTCTCAGATCTGCCATCTGTAAGGCAAAGGTTGACGCCTGGAACCATTTCCTGGAGGTTCTTGACCGCGACCCCTGGGGTCGCCCGTACAGGGCAATAAGGCGGAAACTTTCATCTCCAGCCCCATCTACTTCGGACATGGAGCCATCATTATTACGGAGAATTCTGATGACCCTGTTCCCCAACCCCGGAGTTTTCGTGCCCCCCATAATGCCACCCTCCGATTCTGTCTCGGAGGGGTGGGCTGATGGGCCACCAGTGTCGGATGCAGAGTTCGGTGTCGTGCTGGAACGGCTCCGCCAGAAGAACAAGGCGCCAGGGCCAGACGGAGTCCCGGCCAAAGTTATGGCTGTCGCTCTGGGCCCCCTGGAGGAGCGTTTCCGGGCGACACTGGACCTCTGCATCGCAAAAGCCCATTTCCCTAGGAGATGGAAAATGGGGCGTCTGTGCCTGCTGAAGAAGGAGGGTCGTCCAGCGGATTCGCCGGCGGGTTATCGTCCGGTCGTGTTGCTCGATGAGGCGGGGAAGGCTTTCGAGAAAATCCTTGCCTTCCGCATCATCGGGCACCTCGAGAGTGTGGGGCCGGACTTGGCCGATAGCCAGTACGGCTTTCGAACCGGGCGGTCAACCGCCGACGCGATCAGCCGTCTCAAGGGGTGGACGAGGAAAGCTACGGCACGTGGGGAGGTGGTGTTGGGGGTGTCCTTGGACATAGCCAACGCATTCAACACCATCCCCCACGAATGCATAGAGGAAGCCCTCCGCTTCCACGGAGTGCCTCAGTATCTGCGTGCTCTAATCGGCGGGTACCTAAAAGACAGATCCATCCTGTATGAGGACCCTGAGGGCCGGATTCAATCATGGAGGGTGTCGGCGGGTGTGCCCCAGGGCTCTGTGTTAGGCCCACTACTATGGAACCTGGGGTACAACTGGGTCCTCCGGGGCTCACTGCTGCCAAGAATGATCGTCGTCTGTTTTGCAGACGACACTCTGGTGGCGGCAGCAGCTAGGGACTGGGAGGATGCAGTCCATCTTGCGTCGGTCGGCACCTCCATGGTTGTCCGGCGTATTCGCCTGTTGGGGCTGGAAGTGGCCCTGGACAAAACAAGGGCCATGTATTTTCATACACCGCGTCGGAGGATTCCCACAGGGCTTAGGGTTCTCGTCGACGGCACGCAAATACAGGTCGAGGCAAATATGAAATACCTCGGCCTAACCCTCGACCCGCGATGGAGCTTCGGCAGGCACTTTGAGCTCCTAGCTCCTAAATTGTGCGCCACAGCGCGCTCACTTGGTCGCCTTCTCCCAAATGTTGGAGGGCCGGGCTCGGCATGCCGTCGACTGTATCACGGGGTGATGCGGTCGATGGCGATGTACGGGGCCCCAGTGTGGGCAGACTGCTTAACTCGCCATACGCAGGCTCTTCTGCGCCAACCTCAAAGGGCGATCGCGACCCGGGCGGTGCGCGCTTACCGGACGGTCAGCCACGGAGCGGCCTGCGTCCTAGCGGGCACTCTCCCGTGGTCGATTGAGGCACCGGTACTGGCGGAAGTGCACCGACTGAGGGTCGATGCCAGAGTGAGGGGTGAGCGACCTGACCTCGAGGAAGTCGAGCAGGTTCGTTCACAGGCGCGGAGAGAGGCGATGCGGCGCTGGGAGGAGGCGCTGACGACCCCTGATGCTGGCCACCGGACAATCGAGGCGATTCGTCCGGTGCTGGAGGAGTGGGTGAGCCGCCGAGATGGGGAACTCACCTATCGCCTG
>CAKOGA010000069.1:15000-17793 GCA_933228765.1 Miltochrista miniata
TTAGGTTAGGTTAGGTTAGGTTAGGTTAGGTTAGGTTAGGTTAGGTTAGGTTAGGTTAGGTTAGGTTAGGTTAGGTTAGGTTAGGTTAGGTTAGGTTAGGTTAGGTTAGGTTAGGTTAG
The DNA here is from genome assembly GCA_933228765.1 of Miltochrista miniata. Classification (NCBI taxonomy): domain Eukaryota; kingdom Metazoa; phylum Arthropoda; class Insecta; order Lepidoptera; family Erebidae; genus Miltochrista; species Miltochrista miniata. The sequence continues at coordinate 15,120 of CAKOGA010000069.1, forward strand.
GTTAGGTTAGGTTAGGTTAGGTTAGGTTAGGTTAGGTTAGGTTAGGTTAGGTTAGGTTAGGTTAGGTTAGGTTAGGTTAGGTTAGGTTAGGTTAGGTTAGGTTAGGTTAGGTTAGGTTAGGTTAGGTTAGGTTAGGTTAGGTTAGGTTAGGTTAGGTTAGGTTAGGTTAGGTTAGGTTAGGTTAGGTTAGGTTAGGTTAGGTTAGGTTAGGTTAGGTTAGGTTAGGTTAGGTTAGGTTAGGTTAGGTTAGGTTAGGTTAGGTTAGGTTAGGTTAGGTTAGGTTAGGTTAGGTTAGGTTAGGTTAGGTTAGGTTAGGTTAGGTTAGGTTAGGTTAGGTTAGGTTAGGTTAGGTTAGGTTAGGTTAGGTTAGGTTAGGTTAGGTTAGGTTAGGTTAGGTTAGGTTAGGTTAGGTTAGGTTAGGTTAGGTTAGGTTAGGTTAGGTTAGGTTAGGTTAGGTTAGGTTAGGTTAGGTTAGGTTAGGTTAGGTTAGGTTAGGTTAGGTTAGGTTAGGTTAGGTTAGGTTAGGTTAGGTTAGGTTAGGTTAGGTTAGGTTAGGTTAGGTTAGGTTAGGTTAGGTTAGGTTAGGTTAGGTTAGGTTAGGTTAGGTTAGGTTAGGTTAGGTTAGGTTAGGTTAGGTTAGGTTAGGTTAGGTTAGGTTAGGTTAGGTTAGGTTAGGTTAGGTTAGGTTAGGTTAGGTTAGGTTAGGTTAGGTTAGGTTAGGTTAGGTTAGGTTAGGTTAGGTTAGGTTAGGTTAGGTTAGGTTAGGTTAGGTTAGGTTAGGTTAGGTTAGGTTAGGTTAGGTTAGGTTAGGTTAGGTTAGGTTAGGTTAGGTTAGGTTAGGTTAGGTTAGGTTAGGTTAGGTTAGGTTAGGTTAGGTTAGGTTAGGTTAGTGTTAGGTTAGGTTAGGTTAGGTTAGGTTAGGTTAGGTTAGGTTAGGTTAGGTTAGGTTAGGTTAGGTTAGGTTAGGTTGGTTAGGTTAGGTTAGGTTAGGTTAGGTTAGGTTAGGTTAGGTTAGGTTAGGTTAGGTTAGGTTAGGTTAGGTTAGGTTAGGTTAGGTTAGGTTAGGTTAGGTTAGGTTAGGTTAGGTTAGGTTAGGTTAGGTTAGGTTAGGTTAGGTTAGGTTAGGTTAGGTTAGGTTAGGTTAGGTTAGGTTAGGTTAGGTTAGGTTAGGTTAGGTTAGGTTAGGTTAGGTTAGGTTAGGTTAGGTTAGGTTAGGTTAGGTTAGGTTAGGTTAGGTTAGGTTAGGTTAGGTTAGGTTAGGTTAGGTTAGGTTAGGTTAGGTTAGGTTAGGTTAGGTTAGGTTAGGTTAGGTTAGGTTAGGTTAGGTTAGGTTAGGTTAGGTTAGGTTAGGTTAGGTTAGGTTAGGTTAGGTTAGGTTAGGTTAGGTTAGGTTAGGTTAGGTTAGGTTAGGTTAGGTTAGGTTAGGTTAGGTTAGGTTAGGTTAGGTTAGGTTATGGTTAGGTTAGGTTAGGTTAGGTTAGGTTAGGTTAGGTTAGGTTAGGTTAGGTTAGGTTAGGTTAGGTTAGGTTAGGTTAGGTTAGGTTAGGTTAGGTTAGGTTAGGTTAGGTTAGGTTAGGTTAGGTTAGGTTAGGTTAGGTTAGGTTAGGTTAGGTTAGGTTAGGTTAGGTTAGGTTAGGTTAGGTTAGGTTAGGTTAGGTTAGGTTAGGTTAGGTTAGGTTAGGTTAGGTTAGGTTAGGTTAGGTTAGGTTAGGTTAGGTTAGGTTAGGTTAGGTTAGGTTAGGTTAGGTTAGGTTAGGTTAGGTTAGGTTAGGTTAGGTTAGGTTAGGTTAGGTTAGGTTAGGTTAGGTTAGGTTAGGTTAGGTTAGGTTAGGTTAGGTTAGGTTAGGTTAGGTTAGGTTAGGTTAGGTTAGGTTAGGTTAGGTTAGGTTAGGTTAGGTTAGGTTAGGTTAGGTTAGGTTAGGTTAGGTTAGGTTAGGTTAGGTTAGGTTAGGTTAGGTTAGGTTAGGTTAGGTTAGGTTAGGTTAGGTTAGGTTAGGTTAGGTTAGGTTAGGTTAGGTTAGGTTAGGTTAGGTTAGGTTAGGTTAGGTTAGGTTAGGTTAGGTTAGGTTAGGTTAGGTTAGGTTAGGTTAGGTTAGGTTAGGTTAGGTTAGGTTAGGTTAGGTTAGGTTAGGTTAGGTTAGGTTAGGTTAGGTTAGGTTAGGTTAGGTTAGGTTAGGTTAGGTTAGGTTAGGTTAGGTTAGGTTAGGTTAGGTTAGGTTAGGTTAGGTTAGGTTAGGTTAGGTTAGGTTAGGTTAGGTTAGGTTAGGTTAGGTTAGGTTAGGTTAGGTTAGGTTAGGTTAGGTTAGGTTAGGTTAGGTTAGGTTAGGTTAGGTTAGGTTAGGTTAGGTTAGGTTAGGTTAGGTTAGGTTAGGTTAGGTTAGGTTAGGTTAGGTTAGGTTAGGTTAGGTTAGGTTAGGTTAGGTTAGGTTAGGTTAGGTTAGGTTAGGTTAGGTTAGGTTAGGTTAGGTTAGGTTAGGTTAGGTTAGGTTAGGTTAGGTTAGGTTAGGTTAGGTTAGGTTAGGTTAGGTTAGGTTAGGTTAGGTTAGGTTAGGTTAGGTTAGGTTAGGTTAGGTTAGGTTAGGTTAGGTTAGGTTAGGTTAGGTTAGGTTAGGTTAGGTTAGGTTAGGTTAGGTTAGGTTAGGTTAGGTTAGGTTAGGTTAGGTTAGGTTAGGTT
>CAKOGA010000070.1:0-55000 GCA_933228765.1 Miltochrista miniata
CGACCATCTGGTCCCCCGAGGAGAGCCCCATCCTTACGGGGCATCCCTAGCCGGGTCGACGTTGAATCTTCATCTTCATATCCCTCGGCCCGGCTATAGGGTGAGGAGGAACACCGCGGGGTTTAGTGGGTAGGACGGTCCCTGTTTGGGACCGGTGAGTCCCACACACCGTCCCAGCTACCCCCGTAGCTGGGATGACGGTGCCTAAATGCATTCCCCGCGTCAACAAAAAAAAAAAAAAAAAAAAACCTAACCTAACCTAACCTAACCTAACCTAACCTAACCTAACCTAACCTAACCTAACCTAACCTAACCTAACCTTTTTTTTTTTTTTTTTTTTTTTTTTTTTTTTTTTTTTTTTTTTTTTTTTTTTTTTTTTTTTTTTTACAAGGAGTGATCCGCTTACAGACGAAACACGCTGGCGAGGCGTGTGACAGTGTGAGGGTCGCCCAGCACCTGATGTTGGTGGCACTGGGAATACTCACTAAAACTCCTTGGCACCGATCTGCCCAATCAGAGGTGTTTTGGGACCAGTTTATTCACCAAAACACCTCAGGGCTGCTCAGCCTCGCTGAGCTACCGCGCCGAACCTAACCTAACCTAACCTAACCTAACCTAACCTAACCTAACCTAACCTAACCTAACCTAACCTAACCTAACCTAACCTAACCTAACCTAACCTAACCTAACCTAACCTAACCTAACCTAACCTAACCTAACCTAACCTAACCTAACCTAACCTAACCTAACCTAACCTAACCTAACCTAACCTAACCTTTTTTTTTTTTTTTTTTTTTTTTTTTTTTTTTTTTTTTTTTTTTTTTTTTTTTTTACAAGGAGTGATCCGCTTACAGACGAAACACGCTGGCGAGGCGTGTGACAGTGTGAGGGTCGCCCAGCACCTGATGTTGGTGGCACTGGGAATACTCACTAAAACTCCTTGGCACCGATCTGCCCAATCAGAGGTGTTTTGGGACCAATTTATTCACCAAAACACCTCAGGGCTGCTCAGCCTTGCTGAGCTACCGCGCCGGGGGGAGGATTACCTCGGTGTGCGCCAGGTAACCCCCAGACGTGGTGGCCAGTGCAATGCACACGAGAGTGCCACTCTCGTGTGCTGGCCACCCAAAGGGTTAGAGAGGGTCTGCGACCGAAGCCACTCGCCTTCTCCTTCCCCTCCGCCTACGCCGGATGGGAGCGGCTAGAGCATCCTCTTCCCGCTCCCTCTCCGCAGCCTCCTTCGCCGACATGACATCTTCGGCGAAGTTGGCAATCTGTTCCCAGGCCTCCACACTGTCGAGCATAGCACGTACCATGCCCGACAGTGTGAGGCCGCGTCCATCAATAGCGGCACCCAAAAGTTCGCGTTGGGTCCGCCAAGCGGAGCACACCCACAATGTGTGCTCGGCTGTGTCATCAGGAGCGCCGCAGTGATGACACGCGGGCGTCTCCTCTCGCTGGGCGACCCGGTGCAGATAGTGACCGAAACACCCGTGTCCGGTCAATATCTGCACCAGGCGGAAGGTCAAAACTCCCCACTCCCGGCTCACCCACTCCACCAATAATGGGCGGATGGCGTCAATCGTTCGATGGCCAGCGGTCGGTTGAGAGAGTGCCTCGCCCCACCGACGAAGGGCTTCTCTCCGCGCCTGTGAGCGAACCTCCTCGATTTCCTCGAGACCGGGTCGCTCACCCCGAGTTCTGGCGTCGACCCGATGTTGATACACTTCTGCAAGCACAAGTGCATCAACATCCCACGGCAGCGTGCCTGCTAGAACGCAGGCAGCTCCGTGGCTGACCGTGCGATATGCCCGCACGGCCCGGGTCGCAATTACCCTCTGCGGTTGGCGCAGGAGAGCCCGCGTCCGCCGGGAGAGACACCCTGCCCACACCGGGGCTCCATACAGGGCCATCGATCGAATGACGCCGTGGTACAAACGACGACACGATGTACCGGGGCCGCCTACGTTGGGGAGCAGGCGTCCGAGGGCGGCTGCGGCAGAACGCAGCCGGAGAGCCAGGAGTCTCATGTGCTCTTCGAATGTCCATTTTGGATCCAAAATGAGACCCAAGTATTTTAAATGGGGGGTGACCTGTACCCGGACACCCTCCACTCTGACGAATAGGGACGATGGGGTCCCGCGACGCGGGGGGTGGAAGGCCATGGCCCTCGTTTTTGTGAGGGCCACTTCCAACCCCAACCGACGGATTCGTCGGACCACCAGGGACGAACCGACTGACGCAAGGTGTGCTGCGTCCTCCCATTCTTTCGCGGCCGCTGCTACCAAGGTATCGTCCGCAAAACACACGACATCCATCCTTGGCAGCAGCGAGCCGCGAAGCACCCAGTTGTACCCCAGGTTCCACAACAACGGACCAAGAACGGAACCCTGGGGTACACCTGCGACCACCCTCCAATGCCGGATTCGCCCCTCCGCATCCTCATAAACCACGCTGCGGCTTCTGAGGTAGTCCCTCACCAACCTGCGGAGGTAGATGGGCACCCCGTGAAACCGCAGCGCCTCCTCAATACACTCGTGGGGGATGGCGTTGAAAGCGTTGGCAATGTCCAATGACACCACCAACACCACCTCCCCACGAGCCGCTGCCGCCTCTGTCCACCTCTTCAGACGGACGACTGCGTCTGCCGTAGACCGCCCTGTCCGGAAGCCGTACTGGCAGTCCGCCAAGTCGGGTCCCACACTCTCGAGGTGCTCGATGATGCGGGAGGCGAGAATCTTCTCAAAAGCTTTTCCCGCCTCATCGAGCAGCACGATCGGTCGGTAGCCCGCCGGCGAGTCCGCCGGACGGCCTTCCTTGCGCAGTAGACACAGTCGTCCCACCTTCCACCTGCTGGGAAAACGCAGTTCTCGGATGCAAGTGTTCAGCACCGCTCGGAAACGCGCTTCAAGAGGGCCCAGAGCGATGGCCATTACTTTGGCCGGAACTCCATCAGGCCCGGGCGCCTTCTTCTTTAGGTTGAGCCGTTCCCTTACGATGCCGAACTCCGCATCCGAAATCGGCGGCCCAGCAGCCCACACCTCCGAGGCAGAACCGGAGGTCGGCATGGTTGGCGGCACAAAGTCTCCCGTCTCCGGAAACAGACTTCGGAGAACTCTGTTCAGGAGTGCTGGTTCCATACAGGATGTAGGCGGAACTGGAGCCGCGAGTTTCCGCCTGATCATCCTGTACGGTCGACCCCAGGGGTCACCATCGAGGACGTCCAGGTACCTGTCCCAGGCGTCGGACTTTGCCCTGCAGATGGCAACCCTCAGCGCCCCGCCAGCCTCCCGATAATCGCGACGCAGTCTCTCCTCCTCGCCGGGCTCCCGTCGGGCTCGCCTGCGACAGCGCTGGTACGCACGTCTGGCCCTCAAGCTGGTGGCACGCATCTCGGAGAGTTCCGGCGTCCACCAGTACATTTGCCTCGGGTTCCGAGGGCCCGCTCCTCGCTTCGGCATGGCGGAGTTACAAACGACGCGAAGATCGTCCGCAAGTAACTCCGCCATGGCGTCGGGATCTTCCGCGATAGAGTCGGGCACCTCGGCCCACGCTCGCACCAACGCTGCCTCCTCCGCCACGTCCGACCGGAGCTTTGCGAGCACCCACCCGGGAAAAGGAGAGACACCCGTCGCAATCCCGAGACGGGGAGAATTCGCCGCCGTTGGGGTGGTGGAGACCTCATATCTGACATATCTGTGGTCAGATAGAGTCTCCACCCCCTCCTCCACGCGCCAGTCCCTCATGTAGGGAGACAGGGATGCGGAGGCAAAGGTCACGTCGACTCTGGACGTGCCCTGCCACCGCACGCAAGTCGGCGTGCTACCGGTATTGAGGATCTGGAGCCCCGAGGACAGAACCCAGGACTCCAAATCCTCACCTCGCGCGTCCGTAAATAGGTCTCCCCACATGCGGGAGTGAGCGTTTACATCGCCCGCTACCAGCACCGGAATTGCAGCTGCCCGATGAACGACACCCTCCACCACGGTCAGGAATCGCTCAAACTCCACACGGTTGCGGTTGGGGGAAAAGTACAGTGACAGCACTAAGATTCCCCCCCAACGAGCCGCAACATAACCCTCCCCTCTTTCAACGAGAGTAAGAGGGGAAGGCGACACTCCGGACACCATGATCGCCGCGAGGCCATCCGTCGAGCCCACCCACCTTGAAGATGGGGGGACGAGGTTTGGCTCCGAGACGACCACCAAATCAATGTCCCACTCAGCCGCCGCCTGGCACAAGAGGTCCTGAGCGCCGGCTGAGCGGTCCACGTTCGCCTGCAGTACACGTCCTATGGATCTAACTGACATTGTTAGTGTCCATAGGCGCGACTGCAGGGGCGGCCGGAGCGGCCGCGGCGCGAGCGAATCCCGAAAGTGGGATGAGACGACCTCTGACCGGGGGGGGATTGCAGCGCAAGCCTGCCATACGGTGCCCTGAGGGCAGGCCTCGATCGGCGCAGATCGCACAACGCGGCGCTAAAGTGCACGAGGAGAGAGTGTGCCCCTCCTGACCGCAGCGATAACACAGGGCACTGCGATCCTTCTTTGAGGGGCACAGCACCTGCGGGTGACCCACTCCCATACATCTAAAGCACCGCATTGGGCGCTGCTCCAGAACAGTGATCGAGGCGCTGCTCCAACCAACCTCCAGGCGCTGCAATTTCGCCAGGGAGGAGACTGCGTCCATCGGGCAGGTGACTATTGCCGAGCCCACCCCTGAATAGCCCGGCGAGATAGTGCCGACTTTAAATAGATCGGGAGGGCACCCGGATTTTTCGGCCAAGGCCCGCCGAAGCTCCTCCTCGGACACTGCGTCGTCCAAACCGGACAGGCGAATGCGTGCCGATTTGGTTGGCCTGGTGACCTTGGCGTCACCACCCAGGGCCTCCCCGATCTTAGCCGCCAGCGTGTCGGCCTGCAACGGCGTGGTTTGCTTTGGGAGCTCTATGATACGAGCCCCCGTGATGCCAGTCCGGAACCTGGCCGCTCCAATGCCGAGCGCACCCAGGCTGACTGATGCCTTTGCCTTGGCGATGGCATCCCTATACGTGACGCCCTCCGCCACCGCCTCAGGCTTGAGGGACACCACCACTGCCAGCGTCTTAGGCGCCTTGGGCAGCCTGGGCTTCTTAGGCTCCGGGGCCTTGGTCGCCTTCTTCCTCTTATCTTTCTTCTGGACGGTAGTCCATGAATCCTCCTGGAGGACGGGCTGCTCCATGTTTGATGGCCCCGCAACCTGTTCCACGGCTCGCTTGGCCACCTTTTGAGGTCTGGCCTCTTTTGGCATATTTGCCGGGGGGGCCAGAGTGGTGGGTGCAGACGCAGCAGAAGTTGTGGTGCGCTTGCCCTTCCCTTTCCCCTTCTTGTTGTTATCCGCAGCCAACGGTGGTCGGTGGAGCTGTGGTTCTGCTGGCAGGAGGCGTCCATCCACTTCAAGCCCCTCCAGTCGGGCGCTAATGACGCCACCTACGTGGTCCATCAGCTCGCGCTGGAGGCGACTCACTAGACCCTCCAGGTCCCCCATGGTGACTCCACGCTCACTCGACGGAACCACGCTGACGTCCATTAGAGTAGGCTCCGGCTCTTTGGGTGGAGTCGGACTCTTGGAGCGCCGTCTGCTATCGGAGAACTCGCGTCTCAACGCTGCCACTTCTTCGTTAAGAGCGGACAACTGGCCCTTGAGGCGTTTGTTGTCCGCTCTAAGCCGCCGCATTTCATCGCCGTCATTACGCGACGCCAGCGTGTGGACCGCTTTCAGAAGTGACGCCGTGCGCTCCTTAATCTCGCGGACCCAGGTTCCCTTCAGATTTTTGGACCTGGACGCCATCATGTGCAGGTAACCTGCATCCTCGCGAGATTGGTCGACCAGGTCTTCCACTGGAACGCTCGTTGGGGAGCCTTTTCCGGACTTTACTCCCCTCGGGGACGGCCTAGGTTCTTCAATAATGGGTTCCGACTCGTCCTCCGAGTCGGGTGGTCCTACCTTGAGTTCCCTTCTGGCTCGGGACATCTCCGCGTTGTGGACAGTCCGTTGGATTTTCGGGGAACGCTTCTGGGGGGCTGACACTCCGGCCTTCTTTTGAGGAGGATCGTCCTCACTGTGATCGGACACGCCTGACACGAAGAAGTTATAACGTGTCTTCCTGCTACAGGTTGAGTACACGCTTCTACCTTCTTCGGAGTCAGAGCCGCACGTGGATTCCATATCCATTGACCAATTGAGGGCACTGCCCACAACCGAGTCAGGTGGAGACTGAATTGTCTGCCTTTCAGGGAATCTGCTTGTCACAGACTCCACTTACAGGCAACACAAAACAAAACAAACAACACAAAAACAAATCGAAACAAAACAACACGACAACACAACAACAACAAAACAAATCAAACAATACCAAAGTCAGGAAGCAATCGATAGACCAGGTAACACGCCGAGTTATTATTCAGAGGAAGCAAAGGAAGCAAATTGGAGTACTGAGGACAGATCGAAGAACACCATCCACTGGCCACTGCGTTACCGCGCACCAAGTGGAATGGGTCAACAAAAGCACACACAGCAAAGCTCACAAAGGGAAGAACACTTTGAACACCGATTTGGCCACTCAAGTTTCGTTGCAGATATTTGGTCACCCAACTTGCCACTCCGTTACGGTGGTCAAGTTGGGGTCCAGGGCGGACGACGAGGACGTAATCTAGCAACACTTGGGCCCCGCCCCAAAACCTAACCTAACCTAACCTAACCTAACCTAACCTAACCTAACCTAACCTAACCTAACCTAACCTAACCTAACCTAACCTAACCTAACCTAACCTAACCTTTTTTTTTTTTTTTTTTTTTTTTTTTTTTTTTTTTACAAGGAGTGATCCGCTTACAGACGAAACACGCTGGCGAGGCGTGTGACAGTGTGAGGGTCGCCCAGCACCTGATCTTGTTGGCACTGGGAATACTCACTAAAACTCCTTGGCACCGATCTGCCCAAGAACAGAGGTGTTTTGGGACCTGAAAACTCACCAAAACACCTCAGGGCTGCTCAGCCTAGCTGAGCTTCCGCGCCGGGGGGAGGATTACCTCGGTGTGCGCCAGGTAATCCACCAGACGTGGTGGCCAGTGCAATGCACACGAGAGGGCCACTCTCGTGTGCTGGCCACCCAAAGGGTTAGAGAGGGTCTGCGACCGGAGCCACTCGCCCTCTCCTTCCCCTCCGCCTACGCCGGATGGGAGCGGCTAGAGCATCCTCCTCCCGCTCCCTCTCCGCAGCCTCCTTCGCTGACATCACGACCTCAGCGAAGTTGGCGATTTCCTCCCAGGCCTCCACGCTGTCGAGCATGGCACGTACCATGCCCGACAACGTGAGACCGCGTCCGTCGATTGCAGAACCCAAAAGATGGCGTTGGGTCTGCCATTCGGAGCACTCCCAGAGTGTGTGCTCCACGGTGTCATCTGGAGCGCCACAGTGCTGACAAATGGGCGACTCCTCACGGCGTGCCACCCGATGCAGGTAGTGACCGAAACATCCGTGTCCGGTCAGTACCTGCACCAGGCGGAAGGTTAGGTCTCCCCACTCGCGTCGGACCCACTTTTCCAGCACCGGTCGGATGGCGTCGATCGTTCGATGGCCAGCGACTGGGCGAGATAGTGTCTCGCCCCACCGACGCAGAGCTTCTCTCCGCGCCTGTGAGCGAACCTCCTCGATCTCCTCGAGGCCAGGCCGCTCACCCCGAGTTCTGGCGTCGACCCGATGCTGATACACTTCTGCAAGCACAAGTGCATCAACATCCCACGGCAGCGTGCCTGCCAAGACACAGGCAGCTCCGTGGCTGACCGTGCGATATGCCCGCACGGCCCGGGTCGCAATCACCCTCTGCGGTTGGCGCAGGAGAGCACGCGTCCGCCGGGAGAGACACCCCGCCCACACCGGGGCTCCATATAGGGCCATCGAACGAAGAACGCCGTGGTATAGACGACGACAAGACCGACCGGGGCCACCCATATTTGGGAGCAAACGACCGAGTGCGGCTGCGGCAGAACACAGCCGGGGAGCTAGGATGTTAAAATGCTCCCCGAAAGTCCATCGGGAGTCCAGTGTGAGACCGAGATATTTCATGTGGGGGGTGACCCGAACATGGACACCCTCCACTCTAACTGAAAGGGACGATGGGGTCCCGCGACGTGGGGGATGGAAAGCCATGGCCCTCGTTTTTGTGAGGGCCACGTCCAACCCCAGCAGCCGTATTCGACGGACCACCATAGACGCGCCGACCGACGCAAGATGGGCTGCGTCGTCCCATTCTCTTGCAGCCGCTGTCACCAAGGTATCGTCCGCAAAACACACGACGTCCATCCTTGGTAACAGCGAGCCGCGAAGAACCCAGTTGTACCCCAGGTTCCATAATAGCGGACCAAGAACGGAACCCTGGGGCACACCTGCCACCACCCTCCAAGGCCGAAGATGTCCTTCCGTATCCTCATATACCACGCTGCGGCTTCTCAGGTAGTCCCTCACCAACCCGCGGAGGTAGATGGGCACCCCGTGAAACCGCAGCGCCTCCTCAATACACTCGTGGGGGATGGCGTTGAAAGCGTTGGCAATGTCCAAGGACACCACCAACACCACCTCCCCACGAGCCGCTGCCGCCTCCGTCCACCCCTTCAGACGGTTGACTGCGTCTGCCGTAGACCGCCCAGTCCGGAAGCCGTACTGGCAGTCCGCCAGGTCGGGTCCCACACTCTCGAGGTGCTCGATGATGCGGGAGGCAAGAATCTTCTCAAAGGCTTTTCCCGCCTCATCGAGCAGCACGATCGGTCGGTAGCCCGCCGGCGAGTCCGCCGGGCGGCCCTCCTTGCGCAGCAGACACAGTCGTCCCACCTTCCATCTGCGGGGAAAACGGAGTTTTCGGATGCAGATGTTCAGCACCGCTCGGAAACGCGCTTCAAGAGGGCCCAGAGCGATGGCCATTACTTTGGCCGGAACTCCATCGGGCCCGGGCGCCTTCTTCTTCAAGTTGAGCCGTTCCTTTACGATGCCGAACTCCGCATCCGAAATCGGTGGCCCATCAGCCCACACCTCAGGGGCAGAACCTGAGGTCGGCATATTTGGCGGCACAAAATCTCCCGTCCCCGGAAACAGAGTTCGGAGAACTCTGTTCAGGAGTGCTGGTTCCATACAGGATGTAGGCGGAACTGGAGCCGCGAGTTTCCGCCTGATCATCCTGTACGGTCGACCCCAGGGGTCACCATCGAGGACGTCCAGGTATCTGTCCCAGGCGTCGGACTTTGCCCTGCAGGTGGCAACCCTCAGCGCCCCGCCAGCCTCCTGATAATTGCAACGAAGTCTCTCCTCCTCGCCGGGTTCTCGTCGGGCTCGCCTGCGACAGCGCTGGTACGCACGCCTGGCTCTCAAGCTGGTGGCACGCATCTCGGAGAGTTCCGGCGTCCACCAGTACATTTGCCTCGGGTTACGAGGGCCCGCTCCTCGCTTCGGCATGGCGGAGTCACACACGACGCGAAGATCGTCCGCAAGTAACTCCGCCATGGCGTCGGGATCTTCCGCGATAGAGTCGGGCACCTCGGCCCACGCACGCACCAACGCTGCCTCCTCCGCCACGTCCGACCGGAGCTTCGCGAGCACCCACCCGGGAAAAGGAGAGACACCCGTTGCAGTCCGGAGACGGAGAGAAATCGCCTCCGTTGAGGTAGTGGAGACCTCATATCTGACGTATCTGTGGTCAGATAGAGTCTCCACCCCCTCCTCCACGCGCCAGTCCCTCATGTAGGGAGACAGGGATGCGGAGGCAAAGGTCACGTCCACTCTGGACGTGCCCTGCCACCGCACGCAAGTTGGCGTGTTTCCTGTATTGAGGATTTGGAGCCCCGAGGACAGAACCCAAGACTCCAAATCCTCACCACGCGCGTCAGTAAAAAGGTCTCCCCACCTGCGGGAGTGGGCGTTCAAGTCGCCCGCCACCAACACCGGAGCTGGAGCTGCCCGATGCACTACACCCTCCACCACGGTCAAAAATCCCTCGAAGTCCACACGGTTGCGGTTGGGGGAAAAGTAAAGTGATAACACTAAAATTCCCCCCCAACGAGCCGCAACATAACCCTCCCCTCTTTCGACGAGAGTAAGAGGGGAAGGCGTCACTCCGGACACCATGATCGCCGCGAGGCCATCCGTCGAGCCCACCCACCTTGAAGATGGAGGGACGAGGTTTGGCTCCGAGACGACCACCAAATCAATATCCCACTCAGCCGCCGCCTGGCACAAGAGGTCCTGGGCGCCGGCTGAGCGGTCCACGTTGGCCTGCAGTACACGTCCTATGGATCTAACTGACATTGTTAGTGTCCATAGGCGCGACTGCAGGGGCGGCCGGAGCGGCCGCGGCGCGAGCGAATCCCGATAGTGGGATGAGGCGACCTCTGACCGGGGGAGGGTTGCAGTGCAAGCCTGCCATACGGTGCCCTGAGGGCAGGCCACGATCGGCGCAGATCGCACAATGCGGCGCCAGAGAGCATGAGGAGAGAGTGTGCCCCTCCTGACCGCAGCGATAACATAGGGCACTACGATCCTTCTTTGAGGGGCACAGCACCTGCGGGTGACCCACTCCCATGCATCTGAAGCACCGCATTGGGCGCTGCTCCAGAATCGTGATGGAGGCGCTGCTCCAGCCCACCTCCAAGCGCTGGGCTTTCGCTAGGGTGGCGATTGCATCCACCGGACAATTAACTATTGCCGAGCCCACTCCAGTGAAGCCCAGCGAGATGGTCCCGACTTTAAAAAGATCGGGAGAGCACCCGGATTTTTCGGCCAAGGCCCGACGGAGCTCCTCCTCGGACACTGCGTCGTCCAAACCGGACAGGCGAATGCGTGCCGATTTGGTTGGCCTGGTGACCTTGGCGTCACTACCCAGGGCCTCCCCAATCTTGGCCGCCAGAGTGTCGGCCTGCAACGGCGTCGTTTCCTTTGGGAGCTCTATAATACGAGCTCCCGTGATGCCAGTCCGGAACCTGGCCGCTCCAATACCGAGCGCACCCAGGCTGACAGATGACTTCGCCTTAGCGATGGCGTCCCTGTATGTGACGCCCTCCGCTACCGCTTCGGGCTTAAGGGACACCACCACCGCCAGCGTTTTAGGTGCCTTGGGCAGCCTGGGCTTTTTGGGCTCAGGAGCTTTTTTCGCCGCCTTCTTCTTTCTCTTCAAGACGGTGGTCCAGGAATCTTCCTGAAGGACGGGTTGTTCCATGCTCGATGGCCCCGCAACCTGCTCCACGGCTCGCTTGGCCACCTTCTGAGGTCTGGCCTCTTTCGGCATATTTGCCGGGGGGGCCAGTGTAGTGGGTGCGGTCGCAGCAGAAGCTGTAGTTTGCTTGCCCTTCCCTTTCCCCTTCTTGGTTTCCGCAGCCAACGGCGGTCGGTGGAGCTGTGGTTGCGCTGGCATGAGACGGCCGTCCACCTCAAGGCCCTCCAGACGAGCACTTATTACTGCTCCAACGTGTTCCATAAGAACACGTTGGAGACGGCCCATCATGTCTTCCACGTCCTTCAGGGATATGTTCCCATCAGTTGGCGCTGTTTCTCGGGCTTGTTCCGGTTCCCCAGGGGAAGGGCTCCTGGAACGGCGTCGCCTGCCCTCGGCGAACTCTCTCCTCAGGGCAGACACCTCATCCTGGAGGACAGACAACTGGCCTCGAAGGCGTTTGTTGTCTGCCCTCAGCCGTCTCATCTCATCGCTATCGTTGCGTACGGCCAACGACTGGACGGCCTGGAGTAGCGATGCCGTACGCTGTTTTATCTCTCTGACGCATGTACCCTTCAGATTTTTTGAGACGGTAGCCACCTGGTGCAGGGTACCTGCGTCCTCTTCGGCTCGAGTCAGGAGATCTTCCACAGTTAGGCGCGTTGGAGATCCCTTTTTTGGGGAGCGCCTCGTCGGCTCATGCGTAGTGGTGTAGTCCGATTCGGAGTCCGAGGGCCTTTCTCGGAGTTCCCGCAATGCTCGGCTCTTTCCTACGTTATGGACCGTTCCCCTACCTTTGGTAGAGTGCCGGACCGCCTTCTTCTGCGGGGAATCTTCCTCGTCGCTTCCGTCTTCGGTAAGTCCCGAGGTAAAGAAATAAGAACTTCTCTCTCGTTTCTTACCGGAGGCGGAAAGCTTCTCTACGGGACGGAACGGGGGCCTGAAGCCCGAGTTCCCATCCGACACAAATCCTTCTTCCGACTCCATCGTCCAGTTTAGGGCACTGCCCACAACTGAAACGGATGGAGATAGAATTGTTGTTCTTGCAGGGAATCTGTTTTGACACAGATCCCACTAGCAAGCAAAACAACAAAAGACAACGACAAAACAAACAAAACAAAACCAATCAGAAATCCAAATCGAAAAGCAATCAGAGTCCAGAAAACACGCCAAGTCACTATTCAAAGGCAACACGGAAAATAATTCAAAAACACAGAGAGCAAAGGGAGAGAACACCATCCACTGGCCACTGCGTTACCGCGCACCAAGTGGAATGGGTCTAGTAACGAGGTAAGACACGGTATTTATAAAGAAGCACCGATATTCACCAGAAATGGCCACAAGTTATGTCACAGAGATTTAGTCACCCAACTTGCCACTCCGTTACGGTGGTCAAGTTGGGGTCCAGGGCGGACGACGAGGACGTACTCTAGTAACACTTTGGGCCCCGCCCCAACCTAACCTAACCTAACCTAACCTAACCTAACCTAACCTAACCTAACCTAACCTAACCTAACCTAACCTAACCTAACCTAACCTAACCTAACCTAACCTAACCTAACCTAACCTAACCTCGGACGCTCTCTGCGCCAAAACCATCCCCCTGCTGCGGAGACCGCAGCGGGTGATTGCGCAGAGGGCGGCGCGAGCGTACTGCACCGTCTCTTACGAGGCGGCGTGTTTAATTGGCGGGAGCCCCCCTTGGGATCTCGAGGCTGGAGTCCTCAAGCGCGTGTACGAGGAAAGCGCCCTGGTGCGGATGAATGGAGGTCGCCCACTCCCGGACGAGATCGATCGCTGGAGACAGTCTGCTCGCGACGATCTCTTCCGGAAGTGGGCCATTAGGTTGGCGTGTCCCTCCGCGAGCGCCCGGCTCGTGGGGGCTGTCCGGCCCGTTCTTCGGCCTTGGGTAGAGAGGGCGCACGGTGCGCCGACGTACCACCTCACTCAGCTCCTCACAGGACATGGCTGTTTCGCCAAGTACCTGTGGGAGGTGGTGGGTGTGGAGTCGGACCCCGTGTGCCGTCACTGCCCAAGTGGCGCCGTGGACTCGGCAGAGCACACACTCGCCGAGTGCGCGGCGTGGGACGGGCCGCGTGTCGCCCTCACGGGCCAAATTGGTTTCGATTTGTCGCTGCCGGCTGTGGTGCGAGCCATGGCCGGCAGCCAAGAGTGCTGGGCCGCCGTCACCTCCTTTGCTAATGAGGTGATGGCGGCAAAGAGAGAAGAGTTGCGGGTGCGGGAGCGTGCTGGACTGACGCTCCCACCCCGTCGTCCGGTTCGGGGGCGCCGCATGGCAGCGTTCGTGCGCGCCCCCGACTAGTGTTGTTCCGGTGGGTGGTGGTCGGGGGACCTCACCCACCGATGATCATTTGGCGGAAGGCACCTCCCCGTGTTCCGGAGGTGTCTTAGTGCCCGCCCGCTCGGCCGCTCTCTACCCCCTCTGCTTTCAGAGGGACGTTCGAGGGCGGTGCGACGCGGGCTTGTCTTTCTTCAGCTCCTTAGGGAGCTCCGGGGGCCGACCATCTGGTCCCCCGAGGAGAGCCCCAACTCTACGGGGCATCCCTAGCCGGGTCGACGTAGAATCTTTAATTTCATATCCTTCGGCCCGGCTATAGGGTGAGTCGGAACACCGCGGGGTTTAGTGGGTAGGACGGTCCCTTCTTCCGGGACCGGTGAGTCCCACACACCGTCCCAGCTACCCCCGTAGCTGGGATGACGGTGCCTAAATGCATTCCCCGCGTCAACAAAAAAAAAAAAAAACCTAACCTAACCTAACCTTACTCAAAATCGAACTCTTGCCAACCTAACCTAACCTAACCTAACGTTACGTATTCTTCTTTAGAACTTAACTAATTTTACGAATTTGTGTGGTGAAATTCATTCAACTTTGGTTTTTTCAAAAATTTATCACTTTTGTCCGTTAAAGTACAGAAATTTTTAACCCACGATTATGCGCGTTAAAGTCACTAATCTAATGACACCTCTGTCGTCCCCCTGCGACAAGTGGTTTTTGAGAAAATCGGCTTTTTGTGATTTATTAAGTTTAAATTAGGTTAGGTTTGTTTAGGTTAGGTTTAAGTTAGGTTAGGTTAGGTTAAGTTTATTATTACGTTAGGTAAGGTTAGGCTTTTGTGGTAGTTTAGGTAAGGTTTATGGGGTAGGTTAGGTGAGTTTTCTGGGTAGGTTTGACTTTTTGGTTCGGTTAGGTTAAAAATTTCTCGATATTACTCCAAATTGCAACACACGAAAACCTAACTTAACTAAACCTAACCTAACCTAACCTAACCTTACTCAAAATCGAACTCTTGCCAACCTAACCTAACCTAACCTAACGTTACGTATTCTTCTTTAGAACTTAACTAATTTTACGAATTTGTGTGGTGAAATTCATTCAACTTTGGTTTTTTCAAAAATTTATCACTTTTGTCCGTTAAAGTACAGAAATTTTTAACCCACGATTATGCGCGTTAAAGTCACTAATCTAATGACACCTCTGTCGTCCCCCTGCGACAAGTGGTTTTTGAGAAAATCGGCTTTTTGTGATTTATTAAGTTTAAATTAGGTTAGGTTAGGTTTAAGTTAGGTTAGGTTAGGTTAAGTTTATTATTACGTTAGGTAAGGTTAGGCTTTTGTGGTAGTTTAGGTAAGGTTTATGGGGTAGGTTAGGTGAGTTTTCTGGGTAGGTTTGACTTTTTGGTTCGGTTAGGTTAAAAATTTCTCGATATTACTCCAAATTGCAACACACGAAAACCTAAAAATGACAAAACAGATATACAACGCGAAAGTGGATGGACGTAGGAGTCGGGGAAGGCCACGACACACCTACCACGACCAAATTAATCATGTGTTAGTGGAGGGTGGTGTCAAGAGCCGTAGGAACCGACGTGCATGCATGAAAAGAAAAATGAAAGTTGAAGAGGCGAGTGAGGTGTGTATGGACCGTGCCGTGTGGCGCTCGGTTCTTTCTGCCTACCCCGCAAGGGATTTGGCGTGAAGATAGTATAGTATAGTATACGAAAACCTAACTTAACTAAACCTAACCTAACCTAACCTAACCTTACTCAAAATCGAACTCTTGCCAACCTAACCTAACCTAACCTAACGTTACGTATTCTTCTTTAGAACTTAACTAATTTTACGAATTTGTGTGGTGAAATTCATTCAACTTTGGTTTTTTCAAAAATTTATCACTTTTGTCCGTTAAAGTACAGAAATTTTTAACCCACGATTATGCGCGTTAAAGTCACTAATCTAATGACACCTCTGTCGTCCCCCTGCGACAAGTGGTTTTTGAGAAAATCGGCTTTTTGTGATTTATTAAGTTTAAATTAGGTTAGGTTTGTTTAGGTTAGGGTTAAATTAGGTTAGGTTAGGTTAAGTTTATTATTACGTTAGGTAAGGTTAGGCTTTTGTGGTAGTTTAGGTAAGGTTTATGGGGTAGGTTAGGTGAGTTTTCTGGGTAGGTTTGACTTTTTGGTTCGGTTAGGTTAAAAATTTCTCGATATTACTCCAAATTGCAACACACGAAAACCTAACTTAACTAAACCTAACCTAACCTAACCTAACCTTACTCAAAATCGAACTCTTGCCAACCTAACCTAACCTAACCTAACGTTACGTATTCTTCTTTAGAACTTAACTAATTTTACGAATTTGTGTGGTGAAATTCATTCAACTTTGGTTTTTTCAAAAATTTATCACTTTTGTCCGTTAAAGTACAGAAATTTTTAACCCACGATTATGCGCGTTAAAGTCACTAATCTAATGACACCTCTGTCGTCCCCCTGCGACAAGTGGTTTTTGAGAAAATCGGCTTTTTGTGATTTATTAAGTTTAAATTAGGTTAGGTTTGTTTAGGTTAGGTTTAAGTTAGGTTAGGTTAGGTTAAGTTTATTATTACGTTAGGTAAGGTTAGGCTTTTGTGGTAGTTTAGGTAAGGTTTATGGGGTAGGTTAGGTGAGTTTTCTGGGTAGGTTTGACTTTTTGGTTCGGTTAGGTTAAAAATTTCTCGATATTACTCCAAATTGCAACACACGAAAACCTAACTTAACTAAACCTAACCTAAACTAACCTAACCTTACTCAAAATCGAACTCTTGCCAACCTAACCTAACCTAACCTAACGTTACGTATTCTTCTTTAGAACTTAACTAATTTTACGAATTTGTGTGGTGAAATTCATTCAACTTTGGTTTTTTCAAAAATTTATCACTTTTGTCCGTTAAAGTACAGAAATTTTTAACCCACGATTATGCGCGTTAAAGTCACTAATCTAATGACACCTCTGTCGTCCCCCTGCGACAAGTGGTTTTTGAGAAAATCGGCTTTTTGTGATTTATTAAGTTTAAATTAGGTTAGGTTTGTTTAGGTTAGGTTTAAGTTAGGTTAGGTTAGGTTAAGTTTATTATTACGTTAGGTAAGGTTAGGCTTTTGTGGTAGTTTAGGTAAGGTTTATGGGGTAGGTTAGGTGAGTTTTCTGGGTAGGTTTGACTTTTTGGTTCGGTTAGGTTAAAAATTTCTCGATATTACTCCAAATTGCAACACACGAAAACCTAACTTAACTAAACCTAACCTAACCTAACCTAACCTTACTCAAAATCGAACTCTTGCCAACCTAACCTAACCTAACCTAACGTTACGTATTCTTCTTTAGAACTTAACTAATTTTACGAATTTGTGTGGTGAAATTCATTCAACTTTGGTTTTTTCAAAAATTTATCACTTTTGTCCGTTAAAGTACAGAAATTTTTAACCCACGATTATGCGCGTTAAAGTCACTAATCTAATGACACCTCTGTCGTCCCCCTGCGACAAGTGGTTTTTGAGAAAATCGGCTTTTTGTGATTTATTAAGTTTAAATTAGGTTAGGTTAGGTTTAAGTTAGGTTAGGTTAGGTTAAGTTTATTATTACGTTAGGTAAGGTTAGGCTTTTGTGGTAGTTTAGGTAAGGTTTATGGGGTAGGTTAGGTGAGTTTTCTGGGTAGGTTTGACTTTTTGGTTCGGTTAGGTTAAAAATTTCTCGATATTACTCCAAATTGCAACACACGAAAACCTAACTTAACTAAACCTAACCTAACCTAACCTAACCTTACTCAAAATCGAACTCTTGCCAACCTAACCTAACCTAACCTAACGTTACGTATTCTTCTTTAGAACTTAACTAATTTTACGAATTTGTGTGGTGAAATTCATTCAACTTTGGTTTTTTCAAAAATTTATCACTTTTGTCCGTTAAAGTACAGAAATTTTTAACCCACGATTATGCGCGTTAAAGTCACTAATCTAATGACACCTCTGTCGTCCCCCTGCGACAAGTGGTTTTTGAGAAAATCGGCTTTTTGTGATTTATTAAGTTTAAATTAGGTTAGGTTTGTTTAGGTTAGGTTTAAGTTAGGTTAGGTTAGGTTAAGTTTATTATTACGTTAGGTAAGGTTAGGCTTTTGTGGTAGTTTAGGTAAGGTTTATGGGGTAGGTTAGGTGAGTTTTCTGGGTAGGTTTGACTTTTTGGTTCGGTTAGGTTAAAAATTTCTCGATATTACTCCAAATTGCAACACACGAAAACCTAACTTAACTAAACCTAACCTAAACTAACCTAACCTTACTCAAAATCGAACTCTTGCCAACCTAACCTAACCTAACCTAACGTTACGTATTCTTCTTTAGAACTTAACTAATTTTACGAATTTGTGTGGTGAAATTCATTCAACTTTGGTTTTTTCAAAAATTTATCACTTTTGTCCGTTAAAGTACAGAAATTTTTAACCCACGATTATGCGCGTTAAAGTCACTAATCTAATGACACCTCTGTCGTCCCCCTGCGACAAGTGGTTTTTGAGAAAATCGGCTTTTTGTGATTTATTAAGTTTAAATTAGGTTAGGTTTGTTTAGGTTAGGTTTAAGTTAGGTTAGGTTAGGTTAAGTTTATTATTACGTTAGGTAAGGTTAGGCTTTTGTGGTAGTTTAGGTAAGGTTTATGGGGTAGGTTAGGTGAGTTTTCTGGGTAGGTTTGACTTTTTGGTTCGGTTAGGTTAAAAATTTCTCGATATTACTCCAAATTGCAACACACGAAAACCTAACTTAACTAAACCTAACCTAACCTAACCTAACCTTACTCAAAATCGAACTCTTGCCAACCTAACCTAACCTAACCTAACGTTACGTATTCTTCTTTAGAACTTAACTAATTTTACGAATTTGTGTGGTGAAATTCATTCAACTTTGGTTTTTTCAAAAATTTATCACTTTTGTCCGTTAAAGTACAGAAATTTTTAACCCACGATTATGCGCGTTAAAGTCACTAATCTAATGACACCTCTGTCGTCCCCCTGCGACAAGTGGTTTTTGAGAAAATCGGCTTTTTGTGATTTATTAAGTTTAAATTAGGTTAGGTTAGGTTTAAGTTAGGTTAGGTTAGGTTAAGTTTATTATTACGTTAGGTAAGGTTAGGCTTTTGTGGTAGTTTAGGTAAGGTTTATGGGGTAGGTTAGGTGAGTTTTCTGGGTAGGTTTGACTTTTTGGTTCGGTTAGGTTAAAAATTTCTCGATATTACTCCAAATTGCAACACACGAAAACCTAACTTAACTAAACCTAACCTAACCTAACCTAACCTTACTCAAAATCGAACTCTTGCCAACCTAACCTAACCTAACCTAACGTTACGTATTCTTCTTTAGAACTTAACTAATTTTACGAATTTGTGTGGTGAAATTCATTCAACTTTGGTTTTTTCAAAAATTTATCACTTTTGTCCGTTAAAGTACAGAAATTTTTAACCCACGATTATGCGCGTTAAAGTCACTAATCTAATGACACCTCTGTCGTCCCCCTGCGACAAGTGGTTTTTGAGAAAATCGGCTTTTTGTGATTTATTAAGTTTAAATTAGGTTAGGTTTGTTTAGGTTAGGTTTAAGTTAGGTTAGGTTAGGTTAAGTTTATTATTACGTTAGGTAAGGTTAGGCTTTTGTGGTAGTTTAGGTAAGGTTTATGGGGTAGGTTAGGTGAGTTTTCTGGGTAGGTTTGACTTTTTGGTTCGGTTAGGTTAAAAATTTCTCGATATTACTCCAAATTGCAACACACGAAAACCTAACTTAACTAAACCTAACCTAAACTAACCTAACCTTACTCAAAATCGAACTCTTGCCAACCTAACCTAACCTAACCTAACGTTACGTATTCTTCTTTAGAACTTAACTAATTTTACGAATTTGTGTGGTGAAATTCATTCAACTTTGGTTTTTTCAAAAATTTATCACTTTTGTCCGTTAAAGTACAGAAATTTTTAACCCACGATTATGCGCGTTAAAGTCACTAATCTAATGACACCTCTGTCGTCCCCCTGCGACAAGTGGTTTTTGAGAAAATCGGCTTTTTGTGATTTATTAAGTTTAAATTAGGTTAGGTTTGTTTAGGTTAGGTTTAAGTTAGGTTAGGTTAGGTTAAGTTTATTATTACGTTAGGTAAGGTTAGGCTTTTGTGGTAGTTTAGGTAAGGTTTATGGGGTAGGTTAGGTGAGTTTTCTGGGTAGGTTTGACTTTTTGGTTCGGTTAGGTTAAAAATTTCTCGATATTACTCCAAATTGCAACACACGAAAACCTAACTTAACTAAACCTAACCTAACCTAACCTAACCTTACTCAAAATCGAACTCTTGCCAACCTAACCTAACCTAACCTAACGTTACGTATTCTTCTTTAGAACTTAACTAATTTTACGAATTTGTGTGGTGAAATTCATTCAACTTTGGTTTTTTCAAAAATTTATCACTTTTGTCCGTTAAAGTACAGAAATTTTTAACCCACGATTATGCGCGTTAAAGTCACTAATCTAATGACACCTCTGTCGTCCCCCTGCGACAAGTGGTTTTTGAGAAAATCGGCTTTTTGTGATTTATTAAGTTTAAATTAGGTTAGGTTTGTTTAGGTTAGGTTTAAGTTAGGTTAGGTTAGGTTAAGTTTATTATTACGTTAGGTAAGGTTAGGCTTTTGTGGTAGTTTAGGTAAGGTTTATGGGGTAGGTTAGGTGAGTTTTCTGGGTAGGTTTGACTTTTTGGTTCGGTTAGGTTAAAAATTTCTCGATATTACTCCAAATTGCAACACACGAAAACCTAACTTAACTAAACCTAACCTAACCTAACCTAACCTTACTCAAAATCGAACTCTTGCCAACCTAACCTAACCTAACCTAACGTTACGTATTCTTCTTTAGAACTTAACTAATTTTACGAATTTGTGTGGTGAAATTCATTCAACTTTGGTTTTTTCAAAAATTTATCACTTTTGTCCGTTAAAGTACAGAAATTTTTAACCCACGATTATGCGCGTTAAAGTCACTAATCTAATGACACCTCTGTCGTCCCCCTGCGACAAGTGGTTTTTGAGAAAATCGGCTTTTTGTGATTTATTAAGTTTAAATTAGGTTAGGTTTGTTTAGGTTAGGTTTAAGTTAGGTTAGGTTAGGTTAAGTTTATTATTACGTTAGGTAAGGTTAGGCTTTTGTGGTAGTTTAGGTAAGGTTTATGGGGTAGGTTAGGTGAGTTTTCTGGGTAGGTTTGACTTTTTGGTTCGGTTAGGTTAAAAATTTCTCGATATTACTCCAAATTGCAACACACGAAAACCTAACTTAACTAAACCTAACCTAACCTAACCTAACCTTACTCAAAATCGAACTCTTGCCAACCTAACCTAACCTAACCTAACGTTACGTATTCTTCTTTAGAACTTAACTAATTTTACGAATTTGTGTGGTGAAATTCATTCAACTTTGGTTTTTTCAAAAATTTATCACTTTTGTCCGTTAAAGTACAGAAATTTTTAACCCACGATTATGCGCGTTAAAGTCACTAATCTAATGACACCTCTGTCGTCCCCCTGCGACAAGTGGTTTTTGAGAAAATCGGCTTTTTGTGATTTATTAAGTTTAAATTAGGTTAGGTTTGTTTAGGTTAGGTTTAAGTTAGGTTAGGTTAGGTTAAGTTTATTATTACGTTAGGTAAGGTTAGGCTTTTGTGGTAGTTTAGGTAAGGTTTATGGGGTAGGTTAGGTGAGTTTTCTGGGTAGGTTTGACTTTTTGGTTCGGTTAGGTTAAAAATTTCTCGATATTACTCCAAATTGCAACACACGAAAACCTAACTTAACTAAACCTAACCTAACCTAACCTAACCTTACTCAAAATCGAACTCTTGCCAACCTAACCTAACCTAACCTAACGTTACGTATTCTTCTTTAGAACTTAACTAATTTTACGAATTTGTGTGGTGAAATTCATTCAACTTTGGTTTTTTCAAAAATTTATCACTTTTGTCCGTTAAAGTACAGAAATTTTTAACCCACGATTATGCGCGTTAAAGTCACTAATCTAATGACACCTCTGTCGTCCCCCTGCGACAAGTGGTTTTTGAGAAAATCGGCTTTTTGTGATTTATTAAGTTTAAATTAGGTTAGGTTTGTTTAGGTTAGGTTTAAGTTAGGTTAGGTTAGGTTAAGTTTATTATTACGTTAGGTAAGGTTAGGCTTTTGTGGTAGTTTAGGTAAGGTTTATGGGGTAGGTTAGGTGAGTTTTCTGGGTAGGTTTGACTTTTTGGTTCGGTTAGGTTAAAAATTTCTCGATATTACTCCAAATTGCAACACACGAAAACCTAACTTAACTAAACCTAACCTAACCTAACCTAACCTTACTCAAAATCGAACTCTTGCCAACCTAACCTAACCTAACCTAACGTTACGTATTCTTCTTTAGAACTTAACTAATTTTACGAATTTGTGTGGTGAAATTCATTCAACTTTGGTTTTTTCAAAAATTTATCACTTTTGTCCGTTAAAGTACAGAAATTTTTAACCCACGATTATGCGCGTTAAAGTCACTAATCTAATGACACCTCTGTCGTCCCCCTGCGACAAGTGGTTTTTGAGAAAATCGGCTTTTTGTGATTTATTAAGTTTAAATTAGGTTAGGTTAGGTTTAAGTTAGGTTAGGTTAGGTTAAGTTTATTATTACGTTAGGTAAGGTTAGGCTTTTGTGGTAGTTTAGGTAAGGTTTATGGGGTAGGTTAGGTGAGTTTTCTGGGTAGGTTTGACTTTTTGGTTCGGTTAGGTTAAAAATTTCTCGATATTACTCCAAATTGCAACACACGAAAACCTAACTTAACTAAACCTAACCTAACCTAACCTAACCTTACTCAAAATCGAACTCTTGCCAACCTAACCTAACCTAACCTAACGTTACGTATTCTTCTTTAGAACTTAACTAATTTTACGAATTTGTGTGGTGAAATTCATTCAACTTTGGTTTTTTCAAAAATTTATCACTTTTGTCCGTTAAAGTACAGAAATTTTTAACCCACGATTATGCGCGTTAAAGTCACTAATCTAATGACACCTCTGTCGTCCCCCTGCGACAAGTGGTTTTTGAGAAAATCGGCTTTTTGTGATTTATTAAGTTTAAATTAGGTTAGGTTTGTTTAGGTTAGGTTTAAGTTAGGTTAGGTTAGGTTAAGTTTATTATTACGTTAGGTAAGGTTAGGCTTTTGTGGTAGTTTAGGTAAGGTTTATGGGGTAGGTTAGGTGAGTTTTCTGGGTAGGTTTGACTTTTTGGTTCGGTTAGGTTAAAAATTTCTCGATATTACTCCAAATTGCAACACACGAAAACCTAACTTAACTAAACCTAACCTAACCTAACCTAACCTTACTCAAAATCGAACTCTTGCCAACCTAACCTAACCTAACCTAACGTTACGTATTCTTCTTTAGAACTTAACTAATTTTACGAATTTGTGTGGTGAAATTCATTCAACTTTGGTTTTTTCAAAAATTTATCACTTTTGTCCGTTAAAGTACAGAAATTTTTAACCCACGATTATGCGCGTTAAAGTCACTAATCTAATGACACCTCTGTCGTCCCCCTGCGACAAGTGGTTTTTGAGAAAATCGGCTTTTTGTGATTTATTAAGTTTAAATTAGGTTAGGTTTGTTTAGGTTAGGTTTAAGTTAGGTTAGGTTAGGTTAAGTTTATTATTACGTTAGGTAAGGTTAGGCTTTTGTGGTAGTTTAGGTAAGGTTTATGGGGTAGGTTAGGTGAGTTTTCTGGGTAGGTTTGACTTTTTGGTTCGGTTAGGTTAAAAATTTCTCGATATTACTCCAAATTGCAACACACGAAAACCTAACTTAACTAAACCTAACCTAAACTAACCTAACCTTACTCAAAATCGAACTCTTGCCAACCTAACCTAACCTAACCTAACGTTACGTATTCTTCTTTAGAACTTAACTAATTTTACGAATTTGTGTGGTGAAATTCATTCAACTTTGGTTTTTTCAAAAATTTATCACTTTTGTCCGTTAAAGTACAGAAATTTTTAACCCACGATTATGCGCGTTAAAGTCACTAATCTAATGACACCTCTGTCGTCCCCCTGCGACAAGTGGTTTTTGAGAAAATCGGCTTTTTGTGATTTATTAAGTTTAAATTAGGTTAGGTTTGTTTAGGTTAGGTTTAAGTTAGGTTAGGTTAGGTTAAGTTTATTATTACGTTAGGTAAGGTTAGGCTTTTGTGGTAGTTTAGGTAAGGTTTATGGGGTAGGTTAGGTGAGTTTTCTGGGTAGGTTTGACTTTTTGGTTCGGTTAGGTTAAAAATTTCTCGATATTACTCCAAATTGCAACACACGAAAACCTAACTTAACTAAACCTAACCTAACCTAACCTAACCTTACTCAAAATCGAACTCTTGCCAACCTAACCTAACCTAACCTAACGTTACGTATTCTTCTTTAGAACTTAACTAATTTTACGAATTTGTGTGGTGAAATTCATTCAACCTTGGTTTTTTCAAAAATTTATCACTTTTGTCCGTTAAAGTACAGAAATTTTTAACCCACGATTATGCGCGTTAAAGTCACTAATCTAATGACACCTCTGTCGTCCCCCTGCGACAAGTGGTTTTTGAGAAAATCGGCTTTTTGTGATTTATTAAGTTTAAATTAGGTTAGGTTTGTTTAGGTTAGGTTTAAGTTAGGTTAGGTTAGGTTAAGTTTATTATTACGTTAGGTAAGGTTAGGCTTTTGTGGTAGTTTAGGTAAGGTTTATGGGGTAGGTTAGGTGAGTTTTCTGGGTAGGTTTGACTTTTTGGTTCGGTTAGGTTAAAAATTTCTCGATATTACTCCAAATTGCAACACACGAAAACCTAACTTAACTAAACCTAACCTAACCTAACCTAACCTTACTCAAAATCGAACTCTTGCCAACCTAACCTAACCTAACCTAACGTTACGTATTCTTCTTTAGAACTTAACTAATTTTACGAATTTGTGTGGTGAAATTCATTCAACTTTGGTTTTTTCAAAAATTTATCACTTTTGTCCGTTAAAGTACAGAAATTTTTAACCCACGATTATGCGCGTTAAAGTCACTAATCTAATGACACCTCTGTCGTCCCCCTGCGACAAGTGGTTTTTGAGAAAATCGGCTTTTTGTGATTTATTAAGTTTAAATTAGGTTAGGTTTGTTTAGGTTAGGTTTAAGTTAGGTTAGGTTAGGTTAAGTTTATTATTACGTTAGGTAAGGTTAGGCTTTTGTGGTAGTTTAGGTAAGGTTTATGGGGTAGGTTAGGTGAGTTTTCTGGGTAGGTTTGACTTTTTGGTTCGGTTAGGTTAAAAATTTCTCGATATTACTCCAAATTGCAACACACGAAAACCTAACTTAACTAAACCTAACCTAAACTAACCTAACCTTACTCAAAATCGAACTCTTGCCAACCTAACCTAACCTAACCTAACGTTACGTATTCTTCTTTAGAACTTAACTAATTTTACGAATTTGTGTGGTGAAATTCATTCAACTTTGGTTTTTTCAAAAATTTATCACTTTTGTCCGTTAAAGTACAGAAATTTTTAACCCACGATTATGCGCGTTAAAGTCACTAATCTAATGACACCTCTGTCGTCCCCCTGCGACAAGTGGTTTTTGAGAAAATCGGCTTTTTGTGATTTATTAAGTTTAAATTAGGTTAGGTTTGTTTAGGTTAGGTTTAAGTTAGGTTAGGTTAGGTTAAGTTTATTATTACGTTAGGTAAGGTTAGGCTTTTGTGGTAGTTTAGGTAAGGTTTATGGGGTAGGTTAGGTGAGTTTTCTGGGTAGGTTTGACTTTTTGGTTCGGTTAGGTTAAAAATTTCTCGATATTACTCCAAATTGCAACACACGAAAACCTAACTTAACTAAACCTAACCTAACCTAACCTAACCTTACTCAAAATCGAACTCTTGCCAACCTAACCTAACCTAACCTAACGTTACGTATTCTTCTTTAGAACTTAACTAATTTTACGAATTTGTGTGGTGAAATTCATTCAACTTTGGTTTTTTCAAAAATTTATCACTTTTGTCCGTTAAAGTACAGAAATTTTTAACCCACGATTATGCGCGTTAAAGTCACTAATCTAATGACACCTCTGTCGTCCCCCTGCGACAAGTGGTTTTTGAGAAAATCGGCTTTTTGTGATTTATTAAGTTTAAATTAGGTTAGGTTTGTTTAGGTTAGGTTTAAGTTAGGTTAGGTTAGGTTAAGTTTATTATTACGTTAGGTAAGGTTAGGCTTTTGTGGTAGTTTAGGTAAGGTTTATGGGGTAGGTTAGGTGAGTTTTCTGGGTAGGTTTGACTTTTTGGTTCGGTTAGGTTAAAAATTTCTCGATATTACTCCAAATTGCAACACACGAAAACCTAACTTAACTAAACCTAACCTAACCTAACCTAACCTTACTCAAAATCGAACTCTTGCCAACCTAACCTAACCTAACCTAACGTTACGTATTCTTCTTTAGAACTTAACTAATTTTACGAATTTGTGTGGTGAAATTCATTCAACTTTGGTTTTTTCAAAAATTTATCACTTTTGTCCGTTAAAGTACAGAAATTTTTAACCCACGATTATGCGCGTTAAAGTCACTAATCTAATGACACCTCTGTCGTCCCCCTGCGACAAGTGGTTTTTGAGAAAATCGGCTTTTTGTGATTTATTAAGTTTAAATTAGGTTAGGTTAGGTTTAAGTTAGGTTAGGTTAGGTTAAGTTTATTATTACGTTAGGTAAGGTTAGGCTTTTGTGGTAGTTTAGGTAAGGTTTATGGGGTAGGTTAGGTGAGTTTTCTGGGTAGGTTTGACTTTTTGGTTCGGTTAGGTTAAAAATTTCTCGATATTACTCCAAATTGCAACACACGAAAACCTAACTTAACTAAACCTAACCTAACCTAACCTAACCTTACTCAAAATCGAACTCTTGCCAACCTAACCTAACCTAACCTAACGTTACGTATTCTTCTTTAGAACTTAACTAATTTTACGAATTTGTGTGGTGAAATTCATTCAACTTTGGTTTTTTCAAAAATTTATCACTTTTGTCCGTTAAAGTACAGAAATTTTTAACCCACGATTATGCGCGTTAAAGTCACTAATCTAATGACACCTCTGTCGTCCCCCTGCGACAAGTGGTTTTTGAGAAAATCGGCTTTTTGTGATTTATTAAGTTTAAATTAGGTTAGGTTTGTTTAGGTTAGGTTTAAGTTAGGTTAGGTTAGGTTAAGTTTATTATTACGTTAGGTAAGGTTAGGCTTTTGTGGTAGTTTAGGTAAGGTTTATGGGGTAGGTTAGGTGAGTTTTCTGGGTAGGTTTGACTTTTTGGTTCGGTTAGGTTAAAAATTTCTCGATATTACTCCAAATTGCAACACACGAAAACCTAACTTAACTAAACCTAACCTAACCTAACCTAACCTTACTCAAAATCGAACTCTTGCCAACCTAACCTAACCTAACCTAACGTTACGTATTCTTCTTTAGAACTTAACTAATTTTACGAATTTGTGTGGTGAAATTCATTCAACTTTGGTTTTTTCAAAAATTTATCACTTTTGTCCGTTAAAGTACAGAAATTTTTAACCCACGATTATGCGCGTTAAAGTCACTAATCTAATGACACCTCTGTCGTCCCCCTGCGACAAGTGGTTTTTGAGAAAATCGGCTTTTTGTGATTTATTAAGTTTAAATTAGGTTAGGTTTGTTTAGGTTAGGTTTAAGTTAGGTTAGGTTAGGTTAAGTTTATTATTACGTTAGGTAAGGTTAGGCTTTTGTGGTAGTTTAGGTAAGGTTTATGGGGTAGGTTAGGTGAGTTTTCTGGGTAGGTTTGACTTTTTGGTTCGGTTAGGTTAAAAATTTCTCGATATTACTCCAAATTGCAACACACGAAAACCTAACTTAACTAAACCTAACCTAAACTAACCTAACCTTACTCAAAATCGAACTCTTGCCAACCTAACCTAACCTAACCTAACGTTACGTATTCTTCTTTAGAACTTAACTAATTTTACGAATTTGTGTGGTGAAATTCATTCAACTTTGGTTTTTTCAAAAATTTATCACTTTTGTCCGTTAAAGTACAGAAATTTTTAACCCACGATTATGCGCGTTAAAGTCACTAATCTAATGACACCTCTGTCGTCCCCCTGCGACAAGTGGTTTTTGAGAAAATCGGCTTTTTGTGATTTATTAAGTTTAAATTAGGTTAGGTTTGTTTAGGTTAGGTTTAAGTTAGGTTAGGTTAGGTTAAGTTTATTATTACGTTAGGTAAGGTTAGGCTTTTGTGGTAGTTTAGGTAAGGTTTATGGGGTAGGTTAGGTGAGTTTTCTGGGTAGGTTTGACTTTTTGGTTCGGTTAGGTTAAAAATTTCTCGATATTACTCCAAATTGCAACACACGAAAACCTAACTTAACTAAACCTAACCTAACCTAACCTAACCTTACTCAAAATCGAACTCTTGCCAACCTAACCTAACCTAACCTAACGTTACGTATTCTTCTTTAGAACTTAACTAATTTTACGAATTTGTGTGGTGAAATTCATTCAACTTTGGTTTTTTCAAAAATTTATCACTTTTGTCCGTTAAAGTACAGAAATTTTTAACCCACGATTATGCGCGTTAAAGTCACTAATCTAATGACACCTCTGTCGTCCCCCTGCGACAAGTGGTTTTTGAGAAAATCGGCTTTTTGTGATTTATTAAGTTTAAATTAGGTTAGGTTTGTTTAGGTTAGGTTTAAGTTAGGTTAGGTTAGGTTAAGTTTATTATTACGTTAGGTAAGGTTAGGCTTTTGTGGTAGTTTAGGTAAGGTTTATGGGGTAGGTTAGGTGAGTTTTCTGGGTAGGTTTGACTTTTTGGTTCGGTTAGGTTAAAAATTTCTCGATATTACTCCAAATTGCAACACACGAAAACCTAACTTAACTAAACCTAACCTAAACTAACCTAACCTTACTCAAAATCGAACTCTTGCCAACCTAACCTAACCTAACCTAACGTTACGTATTCTTCTTTAGAACTTAACTAATTTTACGAATTTGTGTGGTGAAATTCATTCAACTTTGGTTTTTTCAAAAATTTATCACTTTTGTCCGTTAAAGTACAGAAATTTTTAACCCACGATTATGCGCGTTAAAGTCACTAATCTAATGACACCTCTGTCGTCCCCCTGCGACAAGTGGTTTTTGAGAAAATCGGCTTTTTGTGATTTATTAAGTTTAAATTAGGTTAGGTTTGTTTAGGTTAGGTTTAAGTTAGGTTAGGTTAGGTTAAGTTTATTATTACGTTAGGTAAGGTTAGGCTTTTGTGGTAGTTTAGGTAAGGTTTATGGGGTAGGTTAGGTGAGTTTTCTGGGTAGGTTTGACTTTTTGGTTCGGTTAGGTTAAAAATTTCTCGATATTACTCCAAATTGCAACACACGAAAACCTAACTTAACTAAACCTAACCTAACCTAACCTAACCTTACTCAAAATCGAACTCTTGCCAACCTAACCTAACCTAACCTAACGTTACGTATTCTTCTTTAGAACTTAACTAATTTTACGAATTTGTGTGGTGAAATTCATTCAACTTTGGTTTTTTCAAAAATTTATCACTTTTGTCCGTTAAAGTACAGAAATTTTTAACCCACGATTATGCGCGTTAAAGTCACTAATCTAATGACACCTCTGTCGTCCCCCTGCGACAAGTGGTTTTTGAGAAAATCGGCTTTTTGTGATTTATTAAGTTTAAATTAGGTTAGGTTAGGTTTAAGTTAGGTTAGGTTAGGTTAAGTTTATTATTACGTTAGGTAAGGTTAGGCTTTTGTGGTAGTTTAGGTAAGGTTTATGGGGTAGGTTAGGTGAGTTTTCTGGGTAGGTTTGACTTTTTGGTTCGGTTAGGTTAAAAATTTCTCGATATTACTCCAAATTGCAACACACGAAAACCTAACTTAACTAAACCTAACCTAACCTAACCTAACCTTACTCAAAATCGAACTCTTGCCAACCTAACCTAACCTAACCTAACGTTACGTATTCTTCTTTAGAACTTAACTAATTTTACGAATTTGTGTGGTGAAATTCATTCAACTTTGGTTTTTTCAAAAATTTATCACTTTTGTCCGTTAAAGTACAGAAATTTTTAACCCACGATTATGCGCGTTAAAGTCACTAATCTAATGACACCTCTGTCGTCCCCCTGCGACAAGTGGTTTTTGAGAAAATCGGCTTTTTGTGATTTATTAAGTTTAAATTAGGTTAGGTTTGTTTAGGTTAGGTTTAAGTTAGGTTAGGTTAGGTTAAGTTTATTATTACGTTAGGTAAGGTTAGGCTTTTGTGGTAGTTTAGGTAAGGTTTATGGGGTAGGTTAGGTGAGTTTTCTGGGTAGGTTTGACTTTTTGGTTCGGTTAGGTTAAAAATTTCTCGATATTACTCCAAATTGCAACACACGAAAACCTAACTTAACTAAACCTAACCTAAACTAACCTAACCTTACTCAAAATCGAACTCTTGCCAACCTAACCTAACCTAACCTAACGTTACGTATTCTTCTTTAGAACTTAACTAATTTTACGAATTTGTGTGGTGAAATTCATTCAACTTTGGTTTTTTCAAAAATTTATCACTTTTGTCCGTTAAAGTACAGAAATTTTTAACCCACGATTATGCGCGTTAAAGTCACTAATCTAATGACACCTCTGTCGTCCCCCTGCGACAAGTGGTTTTTGAGAAAATCGGCTTTTTGTGATTTATTAAGTTTAAATTAGGTTAGGTTTGTTTAGGTTAGGTTTAAGTTAGGTTAGGTTAGGTTAAGTTTATTATTACGTTAGGTAAGGTTAGGCTTTTGTGGTAGTTTAGGTAAGGTTTATGGGGTAGGTTAGGTGAGTTTTCTGGGTAGGTTTGACTTTTTGGTTCGGTTAGGTTAAAAATTTCTCGATATTACTCCAAATTGCAACACACGAAAACCTAACTTAACTAAACCTAACCTAACCTAACCTAACCTTACTCAAAATCGAACTCTTGCCAACCTAACCTAACCTAACCTAACGTTACGTATTCTTCTTTAGAACTTAACTAATTTTACGAATTTGTGTGGTGAAATTCATTCAACTTTGGTTTTTTCAAAAATTTATCACTTTTGTCCGTTAAAGTACAGAAATTTTTAACCCACGATTATGCGCGTTAAAGTCACTAATCTAATGACACCTCTGTCGTCCCCCTGCGACAAGTGGTTTTTGAGAAAATCGGCTTTTTGTGATTTATTAAGTTTAAATTAGGTTAGGTTTGTTTAGGTTAGGTTTAAGTTAGGTTAGGTTAGGTTAAGTTTATTATTACGTTAGGTAAGGTTAGGCTTTTGTGGTAGTTTAGGTAAGGTTTATGGGGTAGGTTAGGTGAGTTTTCTGGGTAGGTTTGACTTTTTGGTTCGGTTAGGTTAAAAATTTCTCGATATTACTCCAAATTGCAACACACGAAAACCTAACTTAACTAAACCTAACCTAACCTAACCTAACCTTACTCAAAATCGAACTCTTGCCAACCTAACCTAACCTAACCTAACGTTACGTATTCTTCTTTAGAACTTAACTAATTTTACGAATTTGTGTGGTGAAATTCATTCAACTTTGGTTTTTTCAAAAATTTATCACTTTTGTCCGTTAAAGTACAGAAATTTTTAACCCACGATTATGCGCGTTAAAGTCACTAATCTAATGACACCTCTGTCGTCCCCCTGCGACAAGTGGTTTTTGAGAAAATCGGCTTTTTGTGATTTATTAAGTTTAAATTAGGTTAGGTTTGTTTAGGTTAGGTTTAAGTTAGGTTAGGTTAGGTTAAGTTTATTATTACGTTAGGTAAGGTTAGGCTTTTGTGGTAGTTTAGGTAAGGTTTATGGGGTAGGTTAGGTGAGTTTTCTGGGTAGGTTTGACTTTTTGGTTCGGTTAGGTTAAAAATTTCTCGATATTACTCCAAATTGCAACACACGAAAACCTAACTTAACTAAACCTAACCTAAACTAACCTAACCTTACTCAAAATCGAACTCTTGCCAACCTAACCTAACCTAACCTAACGTTACGTATTCTTCTTTAGAACTTAACTAATTTTACGAATTTGTGTGGTGAAATTCATTCAACTTTGGTTTTTTCAAAAATTTATCACTTTTGTCCGTTAAAGTACAGAAATTTTTAACCCACGATTATGCGCGTTAAAGTCACTAATCTAATGACACCTCTGTCGTCCCCCTGCGACAAGTGGTTTTTGAGAAAATCGGCTTTTTGTGATTTATTAAGTTTAAATTAGGTTAGGTTTGTTTAGGTTAGGTTTAAGTTAGGTTAGGTTAGGTTAAGTTTATTATTACGTTAGGTAAGGTTAGGCTTTTGTGGTAGTTTAGGTAAGGTTTATGGGGTAGGTTAGGTGAGTTTTCTGGGTAGGTTTGACTTTTTGGTTCGGTTAGGTTAAAAATTTCTCGATATTACTCCAAATTGCAACACACGAAAACCTAACTTAACTAAACCTAACCTAACCTAACCTAACCTTACTCAAAATCGAACTCTTGCCAACCTAACCTAACCTAACCTAACGTTACGTATTCTTCTTTAGAACTTAACTAATTTTACGAATTTGTGTGGTGAAATTCATTCAACTTTGGTTTTTTCAAAAATTTATCACTTTTGTCCGTTAAAGTACAGAAATTTTTAACCCACGATTATGCGCGTTAAAGTCACTAATCTAATGACACCTCTGTCGTCCCCCTGCGACAAGTGGTTTTTGAGAAAATCGGCTTTTTGTGATTTATTAAGTTTAAATTAGGTTAGGTTTGTTTAGGTTAGGTTTAAGTTAGGTTAGGTTAGGTTAAGTTTATTATTACGTTAGGTAAGGTTAGGCTTTTGTGGTAGTTTAGGTAAGGTTTATGGGGTAGGTTAGGTGAGTTTTCTGGGTAGGTTTGACTTTTTGGTTCGGTTAGGTTAAAAATTTCTCGATATTACTCCAAATTGCAACACACGAAAACCTAACTTAACTAAACCTAACCTAACCTAACCTAACCTTACTCAAAATCGAACTCTTGCCAACCTAACCTAACCTAACCTAACGTTACGTATTCTTCTTTAGAACTTAACTAATTTTACGAATTTGTGTGGTGAAATTCATTCAACTTTGGTTTTTTCAAAAATTTATCACTTTTGTCCGTTAAAGTACAGAAATTTTTAACCCACGATTATGCGCGTTAAAGTCACTAATCTAATGACACCTCTGTCGTCCCCCTGCGACAAGTGGTTTTTGAGAAAATCGGCTTTTTGTGATTTATTAAGTTTAAATTAGGTTAGGTTAGGTTTAAGTTAGGTTAGGTTAGGTTAAGTTTATTATTACGTTAGGTAAGGTTAGGCTTTTGTGGTAGTTTAGGTAAGGTTTATGGGGTAGGTTAGGTGAGTTTTCTGGGTAGGTTTGACTTTTTGGTTCGGTTAGGTTAAAAATTTCTCGATATTACTCCAAATTGCAACACACGAAAACCTAACTTAACTAAACCTAACCTAACCTAACCTAACCTTACTCAAAATCGAACTCTTGCCAACCTAACCTAACCTAACCTAACGTTACGTATTCTTCTTTAGAACTTAACTAATTTTACGAATTTGTGTGGTGAAATTCATTCAACTTTGGTTTTTTCAAAAATTTATCACTTTTGTCCGTTAAAGTACAGAAATTTTTAACCCACGATTATGCGCGTTAAAGTCACTAATCTAATGACACCTCTGTCGTCCCCCTGCGACAAGTGGTTTTTGAGAAAATCGGCTTTTTGTGATTTATTAAGTTTAAATTAGGTTAGGTTTGTTTAGGTTAGGTTTAAGTTAGGTTAGGTTAGGTTAAGTTTATTATTACGTTAGGTAAGGTTAGGCTTTTGTGGTAGTTTAGGTAAGGTTTATGGGGTAGGTTAGGTGAGTTTTCTGGGTAGGTTTGACTTTTTGGTTCGGTTAGGTTAAAAATTTCTCGATATTACTCCAAATTGCAACACACGAAAACCTAACTTAACTAAACCTAACCTAACCTAACCTAACCTTACTCAAAATCGAACTCTTGCCAACCTAACCTAACCTAACCTAACGTTACGTATTCTTCTTTAGAACTTAACTAATTTTACGAATTTGTGTGGTGAAATTCATTCAACTTTGGTTTTTTCAAAAATTTATCACTTTTGTCCGTTAAAGTACAGAAATTTTTAACCCACGATTATGCGCGTTAAAGTCACTAATCTAATGACACCTCTGTCGTCCCCCTGCGACAAGTGGTTTTTGAGAAAATCGGCTTTTTGTGATTTATTAAGTTTAAATTAGGTTAGGTTTGTTTAGGTTAGGTTTAAGTTAGGTTAGGTTAGGTTAAGTTTATTATTACGTTAGGTAAGGTTAGGCTTTTGTGGTAGTTTAGGTAAGGTTTATGGGGTAGGTTAGGTGAGTTTTCTGGGTAGGTTTGACTTTTTGGTTCGGTTAGGTTAAAAATTTCTCGATATTACTCCAAATTGCAACACACGAAAACCTAACTTAACTAAACCTAACCTAAACTAACCTAACCTTACTCAAAATCGAACTCTTGCCAACCTAACCTAACCTAACCTAACGTTACGTATTCTTCTTTAGAACTTAACTAATTTTACGAATTTGTGTGGTGAAATTCATTCAACTTTGGTTTTTTCAAAAATTTATCACTTTTGTCCGTTAAAGTACAGAAATTTTTAACCCACGATTATGCGCGTTAAAGTCACTAATCTAATGACACCTCTGTCGTCCCCCTGCGACAAGTGGTTTTTGAGAAAATCGGCTTTTTGTGATTTATTAAGTTTAAATTAGGTTAGGTTTGTTTAGGTTAGGTTTAAGTTAGGTTAGGTTAGGTTAAGTTTATTATTACGTTAGGTAAGGTTAGGCTTTTGTGGTAGTTTAGGTAAGGTTTATGGGGTAGGTTAGGTGAGTTTTCTGGGTAGGTTTGACTTTTTGGTTCGGTTAGGTTAAAAATTTCTCGATATTACTCCAAATTGCAACACACGAAAACCTAACTTAACTAAACCTAACCTAACCTAACCTAACCTTACTCAAAATCGAACTCTTGCCAACCTAACCTAACCTAACCTAACGTTACGTATTCTTCTTTAGAACTTAACTAATTTTACGAATTTGTGTGGTGAAATTCATTCAACCTTGGTTTTTTCAAAAATTTATCACTTTTGTCCGTTAAAGTACAGAAATTTTTAACCCACGATTATGCGCGTTAAAGTCACTAATCTAATGACACCTCTGTCGTCCCCCTGCGACAAGTGGTTTTTGAGAAAATCGGCTTTTTGTGATTTATTAAGTTTAAATTAGGTTAGGTTTGTTTAGGTTAGGTTTAAGTTAGGTTAGGTTAGGTTAAGTTTATTATTACGTTAGGTAAGGTTAGGCTTTTGTGGTAGTTTAGGTAAGGTTTATGGGGTAGGTTAGGTGAGTTTTCTGGGTAGGTTTGACTTTTTGGTTCGGTTAGGTTAAAAATTTCTCGATATTACTCCAAATTGCAACACACGAAAACCTAACTTAACTAAACCTAACCTAACCTAACCTAACCTTACTCAAAATCGAACTCTTGCCAACCTAACCTAACCTAACCTAACGTTACGTATTCTTCTTTAGAACTTAACTAATTTTACGAATTTGTGTGGTGAAATTCATTCAACTTTGGTTTTTTCAAAAATTTATCACTTTTGTCCGTTAAAGTACAGAAATTTTTAACCCACGATTATGCGCGTTAAAGTC
Organism: Miltochrista miniata; assembly: GCA_933228765.1. Classification (NCBI taxonomy): domain Eukaryota; kingdom Metazoa; phylum Arthropoda; class Insecta; order Lepidoptera; family Erebidae; genus Miltochrista; species Miltochrista miniata. The sequence goes on from CAKOGA010000070.1 coordinate 35,313, forward strand.
ACTAATCTAATGACACCTCTGTCGTCCCCCTGCGACAAGTGGTTTTTGAGAAAATCGGCTTTTTGTGATTTATTAAGTTTAAATTAGGTTAGGTTTGTTTAGGTTAGGTTTAAGTTAGGTTAGGTTAGGTTAAGTTTATTATTACGTTAGGTAAGGTTAGGCTTTTGTGGTAGTTTAGGTAAGGTTTATGGGGTAGGTTAGGTGAGTTTTCTGGGTAGGTTTGACTTTTTGGTTCGGTTAGGTTAAAAATTTCTCGATATTACTCCAAATTGCAACACACGAAAACCTAACTTAACTAAACCTAACCTAAACTAACCTAACCTTACTCAAAATCGAACTCTTGCCAACCTAACCTAACCTAACCTAACGTTACGTATTCTTCTTTAGAACTTAACTAATTTTACGAATTTGTGTGGTGAAATTCATTCAACTTTGGTTTTTTCAAAAATTTATCACTTTTGTCCGTTAAAGTACAGAAATTTTTAACCCACGATTATGCGCGTTAAAGTCACTAATCTAATGACACCTCTGTCGTCCCCCTGCGACAAGTGGTTTTTGAGAAAATCGGCTTTTTGTGATTTATTAAGTTTAAATTAGGTTAGGTTTGTTTAGGTTAGGTTTAAGTTAGGTTAGGTTAGGTTAAGTTTATTATTACGTTAGGTAAGGTTAGGCTTTTGTGGTAGTTTAGGTAAGGTTTATGGGGTAGGTTAGGTGAGTTTTCTGGGTAGGTTTGACTTTTTGGTTCGGTTAGGTTAAAAATTTCTCGATATTACTCCAAATTGCAACACACGAAAACCTAACTTAACTAAACCTAACCTAACCTAACCTAACCTTACTCAAAATCGAACTCTTGCCAACCTAACCTAACCTAACCTAACGTTACGTATTCTTCTTTAGAACTTAACTAATTTTACGAATTTGTGTGGTGAAATTCATTCAACTTTGGTTTTTTCAAAAATTTATCACTTTTGTCCGTTAAAGTACAGAAATTTTTAACCCACGATTATGCGCGTTAAAGTCACTAATCTAATGACACCTCTGTCGTCCCCCTGCGACAAGTGGTTTTTGAGAAAATCGGCTTTTTGTGATTTATTAAGTTTAAATTAGGTTAGGTTTGTTTAGGTTAGGTTTAAGTTAGGTTAGGTTAGGTTAAGTTTATTATTACGTTAGGTAAGGTTAGGCTTTTGTGGTAGTTTAGGTAAGGTTTATGGGGTAGGTTAGGTGAGTTTTCTGGGTAGGTTTGACTTTTTGGTTCGGTTAGGTTAAAAATTTCTCGATATTACTCCAAATTGCAACACACGAAAACCTAACTTAACTAAACCTAACCTAACCTAACCTAACCTTACTCAAAATCGAACTCTTGCCAACCTAACCTAACCTAACCTAACGTTACGTATTCTTCTTTAGAACTTAACTAATTTTACGAATTTGTGTGGTGAAATTCATTCAACTTTGGTTTTTTCAAAAATTTATCACTTTTGTCCGTTAAAGTACAGAAATTTTTAACCCACGATTATGCGCGTTAAAGTCACTAATCTAATGACACCTCTGTCGTCCCCCTGCGACAAGTGGTTTTTGAGAAAATCGGCTTTTTGTGATTTATTAAGTTTAAATTAGGTTAGGTTAGGTTTAAGTTAGGTTAGGTTAGGTTAAGTTTATTATTACGTTAGGTAAGGTTAGGCTTTTGTGGTAGTTTAGGTAAGGTTTATGGGGTAGGTTAGGTGAGTTTTCTGGGTAGGTTTGACTTTTTGGTTCGGTTAGGTTAAAAATTTCTCGATATTACTCCAAATTGCAACACACGAAAACCTAACTTAACTAAACCTAACCTAACCTAACCTAACCTTACTCAAAATCGAACTCTTGCCAACCTAACCTAACCTAACCTAACGTTACGTATTCTTCTTTAGAACTTAACTAATTTTACGAATTTGTGTGGTGAAATTCATTCAACTTTGGTTTTTTCAAAAATTTATCACTTTTGTCCGTTAAAGTACAGAAATTTTTAACCCACGATTATGCGCGTTAAAGTCACTAATCTAATGACACCTCTGTCGTCCCCCTGCGACAAGTGGTTTTTGAGAAAATCGGCTTTTTGTGATTTATTAAGTTTAAATTAGGTTAGGTTTGTTTAGGTTAGGTTTAAGTTAGGTTAGGTTAGGTTAAGTTTATTATTACGTTAGGTAAGGTTAGGCTTTTGTGGTAGTTTAGGTAAGGTTTATGGGGTAGGTTAGGTGAGTTTTCTGGGTAGGTTTGACTTTTTGGTTCGGTTAGGTTAAAAATTTCTCGATATTACTCCAAATTGCAACACACGAAAACCTAACTTAACTAAACCTAACCTAACCTAACCTAACCTTACTCAAAATCGAACTCTTGCCAACCTAACCTAACCTAACCTAACGTTACGTATTCTTCTTTAGAACTTAACTAATTTTACGAATTTGTGTGGTGAAATTCATTCAACTTTGGTTTTTTCAAAAATTTATCACTTTTGTCCGTTAAAGTACAGAAATTTTTAACCCACGATTATGCGCGTTAAAGTCACTAATCTAATGACACCTCTGTCGTCCCCCTGCGACAAGTGGTTTTTGAGAAAATCGGCTTTTTGTGATTTATTAAGTTTAAATTAGGTTAGGTTAGGTTTAAGTTAGGTTAGGTTAGGTTAAGTTTATTATTACGTTAGGTAAGGTTAGGCTTTTGTGGTAGTTTAGGTAAGGTTTATGGGGTAGGTTAGGTGAGTTTTCTGGGTAGGTTTGACTTTTTGGTTCGGTTAGGTTAAAAATTTCTCGATATTACTCCAAATTGCAACACACGAAAACCTAACTTAACTAAACCTAACCTAACCTAACCTAACCTTACTCAAAATCGAACTCTTGCCAACCTAACCTAACCTAACCTAACGTTACGTATTCTTCTTTAGAACTTAACTAATTTTACGAATTTGTGTGGTGAAATTCATTCAACTTTGGTTTTTTCAAAAATTTATCACTTTTGTCCGTTAAAGTACAGAAATTTTTAACCCACGATTATGCGCGTTAAAGTCACTAATCTAATGACACCTCTGTCGTCCCCCTGCGACAAGTGGTTTTTGAGAAAATCGGCTTTTTGTGATTTATTAAGTTTAAATTAGGTTAGGTTTGTTTAGGTTAGGTTTAAGTTAGGTTAGGTTAGGTTAAGTTTATTATTACGTTAGGTAAGGTTAGGCTTTTGTGGTAGTTTAGGTAAGGTTTATGGGGTAGGTTAGGTGAGTTTTCTGGGTAGGTTTGACTTTTTGGTTCGGTTAGGTTAAAAATTTCTCGATATTACTCCAAATTGCAACACACGAAAACCTAACTTAACTAAACCTAACCTAACCTAACCTAACCTTACTCAAAATCGAACTCTTGCCAACCTAACCTAACCTAACCTAACGTTACGTATTCTTCTTTAGAACTTAACTAATTTTACGAATTTGTGTGGTGAAATTCATTCAACTTTGGTTTTTTCAAAAATTTATCACTTTTGTCCGTTAAAGTACAGAAATTTTTAACCCACGATTATGCGCGTTAAAGTCACTAATCTAATGACACCTCTGTCGTCCCCCTGCGACAAGTGGTTTTTGAGAAAATCGGCTTTTTGTGATTTATTAAGTTTAAATTAGGTTAGGTTAGGTTTAAGTTAGGTTAGGTTAGGTTAAGTTTATTATTACGTTAGGTAAGGTTAGGCTTTTGTGGTAGTTTAGGTAAGGTTTATGGGGTAGGTTAGGTGAGTTTTCTGGGTAGGTTTGACTTTTTGGTTCGGTTAGGTTAAAAATTTCTCGATATTACTCCAAATTGCAACACACGAAAACCTAACTTAACTAAACCTAACCTAACCTAACCTAACCTTACTCAAAATCGAACTCTTGCCAACCTAACCTAACCTAACCTAACGTTACGTATTCTTCTTTAGAACTTAACTAATTTTACGAATTTGTGTGGTGAAATTCATTCAACTTTGGTTTTTTCAAAAATTTATCACTTTTGTCCGTTAAAGTACAGAAATTTTTAACCCACGATTATGCGCGTTAAAGTCACTAATCTAATGACACCTCTGTCGTCCCCCTGCGACAAGTGGTTTTTGAGAAAATCGGCTTTTTGTGATTTATTAAGTTTAAATTAGGTTAGGTTTGTTTAGGTTAGGTTTAAGTTAGGTTAGGTTAGGTTAAGTTTATTATTACGTTAGGTAAGGTTAGGCTTTTGTGGTAGTTTAGGTAAGGTTTATGGGGTAGGTTAGGTGAGTTTTCTGGGTAGGTTTGACTTTTTGGTTCGGTTAGGTTAAAAATTTCTCGATATTACTCCAAATTGCAACACACGAAAACCTAACTTAACTAAACCTAACCTAACCTAACCTAACCTTACTCAAAATCGAACTCTTGCCAACCTAACCTAACCTAACCTAACGTTACGTATTCTTCTTTAGAACTTAACTAATTTTACGAATTTGTGTGGTGAAATTCATTCAACTTTGGTTTTTTCAAAAATTTATCACTTTTGTCCGTTAAAGTACAGAAATTTTTAACCCACGATTATGCGCGTTAAAGTCACTAATCTAATGACACCTCTGTCGTCCCCCTGCGACAAGTGGTTTTTGAGAAAATCGGCTTTTTGTGATTTATTAAGTTTAAATTAGGTTAGGTTTGTTTAGGTTAGGTTTAAGTTAGGTTAGGTTAGGTTAAGTTTATTATTACGTTAGGTAAGGTTAGGCTTTTGTGGTAGTTTAGGTAAGGTTTATGGGGTAGGTTAGGTGAGTTTTCTGGGTAGGTTTGACTTTTTGGTTCGGTTAGGTTAAAAATTTCTCGATATTACTCCAAATTGCAACACACGAAAACCTAACTTAACTAAACCTAACCTAAACTAACCTAACCTTACTCAAAATCGAACTCTTGCCAACCTAACCTAACCTAACCTAACGTTACGTATTCTTCTTTAGAACTTAACTAATTTTACGAATTTGTGTGGTGAAATTCATTCAACTTTGGTTTTTTCAAAAATTTATCACTTTTGTCCGTTAAAGTACAGAAATTTTTAACCCACGATTATGCGCGTTAAAGTCACTAATCTAATGACACCTCTGTCGTCCCCCTGCGACAAGTGGTTTTTGAGAAAATCGGCTTTTTGTGATTTATTAAGTTTAAATTAGGTTAGGTTTGTTTAGGTTAGGTTTAAGTTAGGTTAGGTTAGGTTAAGTTTATTATTACGTTAGGTAAGGTTAGGCTTTTGTGGTAGTTTAGGTAAGGTTTATGGGGTAGGTTAGGTGAGTTTTCTGGGTAGGTTTGACTTTTTGGTTCGGTTAGGTTAAAAATTTCTCGATATTACTCCAAATTGCAACACACGAAAACCTAACTTAACTAAACCTAACCTAACCTAACCTAACCTTACTCAAAATCGAACTCTTGCCAACCTAACCTAACCTAACCTAACGTTACGTATTCTTCTTTAGAACTTAACTAATTTTACGAATTTGTGTGGTGAAATTCATTCAACCTTGGTTTTTTCAAAAATTTATCACTTTTGTCCGTTAAAGTACAGAAATTTTTAACCCACGATTATGCGCGTTAAAGTCACTAATCTAATGACACCTCTGTCGTCCCCCTGCGACAAGTGGTTTTTGAGAAAATCGGCTTTTTGTGATTTATTAAGTTTAAATTAGGTTAGGTTTGTTTAGGTTAGGTTTAAGTTAGGTTAGGTTAGGTTAAGTTTATTATTACGTTAGGTAAGGTTAGGCTTTTGTGGTAGTTTAGGTAAGGTTTATGGGGTAGGTTAGGTGAGTTTTCTGGGTAGGTTTGACTTTTTGGTTCGGTTAGGTTAAAAATTTCTCGATATTACTCCAAATTGCAACACACGAAAACCTAACTTAACTAAACCTAACCTAACCTAACCTAACCTTACTCAAAATCGAACTCTTGCCAACCTAACCTAACCTAACCTAACGTTACGTATTCTTCTTTAGAACTTAACTAATTTTACGAATTTGTGTGGTGAAATTCATTCAACTTTGGTTTTTTCAAAAATTTATCACTTTTGTCCGTTAAAGTACAGAAATTTTTAACCCACGATTATGCGCGTTAAAGTCACTAATCTAATGACACCTCTGTCGTCCCCCTGCGACAAGTGGTTTTTGAGAAAATCGGCTTTTTGTGATTTATTAAGTTTAAATTAGGTTAGGTTTGTTTAGGTTAGGTTTAAGTTAGGTTAGGTTAGGTTAAGTTTATTATTACGTTAGGTAAGGTTAGGCTTTTGTGGTAGTTTAGGTAAGGTTTATGGGGTAGGTTAGGTGAGTTTTCTGGGTAGGTTTGACTTTTTGGTTCGGTTAGGTTAAAAATTTCTCGATATTACTCCAAATTGCAACACACGAAAACCTAACTTAACTAAACCTAACCTAAACTAACCTAACCTTACTCAAAATCGAACTCTTGCCAACCTAACCTAACCTAACCTAACGTTACGTATTCTTCTTTAGAACTTAACTAATTTTACGAATTTGTGTGGTGAAATTCATTCAACTTTGGTTTTTTCAAAAATTTATCACTTTTGTCCGTTAAAGTACAGAAATTTTTAACCCACGATTATGCGCGTTAAAGTCACTAATCTAATGACACCTCTGTCGTCCCCCTGCGACAAGTGGTTTTTGAGAAAATCGGCTTTTTGTGATTTATTAAGTTTAAATTAGGTTAGGTTTGTTTAGGTTAGGTTTAAGTTAGGTTAGGTTAGGTTAAGTTTATTATTACGTTAGGTAAGGTTAGGCTTTTGTGGTAGTTTAGGTAAGGTTTATGGGGTAGGTTAGGTGAGTTTTCTGGGTAGGTTTGACTTTTTGGTTCGGTTAGGTTAAAAATTTCTCGATATTACTCCAAATTGCAACACACGAAAACCTAACTTAACTAAACCTAACCTAACCTAACCTAACCTTACTCAAAATCGAACTCTTGCCAACCTAACCTAACCTAACCTAACGTTACGTATTCTTCTTTAGAACTTAACTAATTTTACGAATTTGTGTGGTGAAATTCATTCAACTTTGGTTTTTTCAAAAATTTATCACTTTTGTCCGTTAAAGTACAGAAATTTTTAACCCACGATTATGCGCGTTAAAGTCACTAATCTAATGACACCTCTGTCGTCCCCCTGCGACAAGTGGTTTTTGAGAAAATCGGCTTTTTGTGATTTATTAAGTTTAAATTAGGTTAGGTTTGTTTAGGTTAGGTTTAAGTTAGGTTAGGTTAGGTTAAGTTTATTATTACGTTAGGTAAGGTTAGGCTTTTGTGGTAGTTTAGGTAAGGTTTATGGGGTAGGTTAGGTGAGTTTTCTGGGTAGGTTTGACTTTTTGGTTCGGTTAGGTTAAAAATTTCTCGATATTACTCCAAATTGCAACACACGAAAACCTAACTTAACTAAACCTAACCTAACCTAACCTAACCTTACTCAAAATCGAACTCTTGCCAACCTAACCTAACCTAACCTAACGTTACGTATTCTTCTTTAGAACTTAACTAATTTTACGAATTTGTGTGGTGAAATTCATTCAACTTTGGTTTTTTCAAAAATTTATCACTTTTGTCCGTTAAAGTACAGAAATTTTTAACCCACGATTATGCGCGTTAAAGTCACTAATCTAATGACACCTCTGTCGTCCCCCTGCGACAAGTGGTTTTTGAGAAAATCGGCTTTTTGTGATTTATTAAGTTTAAATTAGGTTAGGTTAGGTTTAAGTTAGGTTAGGTTAGGTTAAGTTTATTATTACGTTAGGTAAGGTTAGGCTTTTGTGGTAGTTTAGGTAAGGTTTATGGGGTAGGTTAGGTGAGTTTTCTGGGTAGGTTTGACTTTTTGGTTCGGTTAGGTTAAAAATTTCTCGATATTACTCCAAATTGCAACACACGAAAACCTAACTTAACTAAACCTAACCTAACCTAACCTAACCTTACTCAAAATCGAACTCTTGCCAACCTAACCTAACCTAACCTAACGTTACGTATTCTTCTTTAGAACTTAACTAATTTTACGAATTTGTGTGGTGAAATTCATTCAACTTTGGTTTTTTCAAAAATTTATCACTTTTGTCCGTTAAAGTACAGAAATTTTTAACCCACGATTATGCGCGTTAAAGTCACTAATCTAATGACACCTCTGTCGTCCCCCTGCGACAAGTGGTTTTTGAGAAAATCGGCTTTTTGTGATTTATTAAGTTTAAATTAGGTTAGGTTTGTTTAGGTTAGGTTTAAGTTAGGTTAGGTTAGGTTAAGTTTATTATTACGTTAGGTAAGGTTAGGCTTTTGTGGTAGTTTAGGTAAGGTTTATGGGGTAGGTTAGGTGAGTTTTCTGGGTAGGTTTGACTTTTTGGTTCGGTTAGGTTAAAAATTTCTCGATATTACTCCAAATTGCAACACACGAAAACCTAACTTAACTAAACCTAACCTAACCTAACCTAACCTTACTCAAAATCGAACTCTTGCCAACCTAACCTAACCTAACCTAACGTTACGTATTCTTCTTTAGAACTTAACTAATTTTACGAATTTGTGTGGTGAAATTCATTCAACTTTGGTTTTTTCAAAAATTTATCACTTTTGTCCGTTAAAGTACAGAAATTTTTAACCCACGATTATGCGCGTTAAAGTCACTAATCTAATGACACCTCTGTCGTCCCCCTGCGACAAGTGGTTTTTGAGAAAATCGGCTTTTTGTGATTTATTAAGTTTAAATTAGGTTAGGTTAGGTTTAAGTTAGGTTAGGTTAGGTTAAGTTTATTATTACGTTAGGTAAGGTTAGGCTTTTGTGGTAGTTTAGGTAAGGTTTATGGGGTAGGTTAGGTGAGTTTTCTGGGTAGGTTTGACTTTTTGGTTCGGTTAGGTTAAAAATTTCTCGATATTACTCCAAATTGCAACACACGAAAACCTAACTTAACTAAACCTAACCTAACCTAACCTAACCTTACTCAAAATCGAACTCTTGCCAACCTAACCTAACCTAACCTAACGTTACGTATTCTTCTTTAGAACTTAACTAATTTTACGAATTTGTGTGGTGAAATTCATTCAACTTTGGTTTTTTCAAAAATTTATCACTTTTGTCCGTTAAAGTACAGAAATTTTTAACCCACGATTATGCGCGTTAAAGTCACTAATCTAATGACACCTCTGTCGTCCCCCTGCGACAAGTGGTTTTTGAGAAAATCGGCTTTTTGTGATTTATTAAGTTTAAATTAGGTTAGGTTTGTTTAGGTTAGGTTTAAGTTAGGTTAGGTTAGGTTAAGTTTATTATTACGTTAGGTAAGGTTAGGCTTTTGTGGTAGTTTAGGTAAGGTTTATGGGGTAGGTTAGGTGAGTTTTCTGGGTAGGTTTGACTTTTTGGTTCGGTTAGGTTAAAAATTTCTCGATATTACTCCAAATTGCAACACACGAAAACCTAACTTAACTAAACCTAACCTAACCTAACCTAACCTTACTCAAAATCGAACTCTTGCCAACCTAACCTAACCTAACCTAACGTTACGTATTCTTCTTTAGAACTTAACTAATTTTACGAATTTGTGTGGTGAAATTCATTCAACTTTGGTTTTTTCAAAAATTTATCACTTTTGTCCGTTAAAGTACAGAAATTTTTAACCCACGATTATGCGCGTTAAAGTCACTAATCTAATGACACCTCTGTCGTCCCCCTGCGACAAGTGGTTTTTGAGAAAATCGGCTTTTTGTGATTTATTAAGTTTAAATTAGGTTAGGTTTGTTTAGGTTAGGTTTAAGTTAGGTTAGGTTAGGTTAAGTTTATTATTACGTTAGGTAAGGTTAGGCTTTTGTGGTAGTTTAGGTAAGGTTTATGGGGTAGGTTAGGTGAGTTTTCTGGGTAGGTTTGACTTTTTGGTTCGGTTAGGTTAAAAATTTCTCGATATTACTCCAAATTGCAACACACGAAAACCTAACTTAACTAAACCTAACCTAAACTAACCTAACCTTACTCAAAATCGAACTCTTGCCAACCTAACCTAACCTAACCTAACGTTACGTATTCTTCTTTAGAACTTAACTAATTTTACGAATTTGTGTGGTGAAATTCATTCAACTTTGGTTTTTTCAAAAATTTATCACTTTTGTCCGTTAAAGTACAGAAATTTTTAACCCACGATTATGCGCGTTAAAGTCACTAATCTAATGACACCTCTGTCGTCCCCCTGCGACAAGTGGTTTTTGAGAAAATCGGCTTTTTGTGATTTATTAAGTTTAAATTAGGTTAGGTTTGTTTAGGTTAGGTTTAAGTTAGGTTAGGTTAGGTTAAGTTTATTATTACGTTAGGTAAGGTTAGGCTTTTGTGGTAGTTTAGGTAAGGTTTATGGGGTAGGTTAGGTGAGTTTTCTGGGTAGGTTTGACTTTTTGGTTCGGTTAGGTTAAAAATTTCTCGATATTACTCCAAATTGCAACACACGAAAACCTAACTTAACTAAACCTAACCTAACCTAACCTAACCTTACTCAAAATCGAACTCTTGCCAACCTAACCTAACCTAACCTAACGTTACGTATTCTTCTTTAGAACTTAACTAATTTTACGAATTTGTGTGGTGAAATTCATTCAACTTTGGTTTTTTCAAAAATTTATCACTTTTGTCCGTTAAAGTACAGAAATTTTTAACCCACGATTATGCGCGTTAAAGTCACTAATCTAATGACACCTCTGTCGTCCCCCTGCGACAAGTGGTTTTTGAGAAAATCGGCTTTTTGTGATTTATTAAGTTTAAATTAGGTTAGGTTTGTTTAGGTTAGGTTTAAGTTAGGTTAGGTTAGGTTAAGTTTATTATTACGTTAGGTAAGGTTAGGCTTTTGTGGTAGTTTAGGTAAGGTTTATGGGGTAGGTTAGGTGAGTTTTCTGGGTAGGTTTGACTTTTTGGTTCGGTTAGGTTAAAAATTTCTCGATATTACTCCAAATTGCAACACACGAAAACCTAACTTAACTAAACCTAACCTAACCTAACCTAACCTTACTCAAAATCGAACTCTTGCCAACCTAACCTAACCTAACCTAACGTTACGTATTCTTCTTTAGAACTTAACTAATTTTACGAATTTGTGTGGTGAAATTCATTCAACTTTGGTTTTTTCAATAATTTATCACTTTTGTCCGTTAAAGTACAGAAATTTTTAACCCACGATTATGCGCGTTAAAGTCACTAATCTAATGACACCTCTGTCGTCCCCCTGCGACAAGTGGTTTTTGAGAAAATCGGCTTTTTGTGATTTATTAAGTTTAAATTAGGTTAGGTTAGGTTTAAGTTAGGTTAGGTTAGGTTAAGTTTATTATTACGTTAGGTAAGGTTAGGCTTTTGTGGTAGTTTAGGTAAGGTTTATGGGGTAGGTTAGGTGAGTTTTCTGGGTAGGTTTGACTTTTTGGTTCGGTTAGGTTAAAAATTTCTCGATATTACTCCAAATTGCAACACACGAAAACCTAACTTAACTAAACCTAACCTAACCTAACCTAACCTTACTCAAAATCGAACTCTTGCCAACCTAACCTAACCTAACCTAACGTTACGTATTCTTCTTTAGAACTTAACTAATTTTACGAATTTGTGTGGTGAAATTCATTCAACTTTGGTTTTTTCAAAAATTTATCACTTTTGTCCGTTAAAGTACAGAAATTTTTAACCCACGATTATGCGCGTTAAAGTCACTAATCTAATGACACCTCTGTCGTCCCCCTGCGACAAGTGGTTTTTGAGAAAATCGGCTTTTTGTGATTTATTAAGTTTAAATTAGGTTAGGTTTGTTTAGGTTAGGTTTAAGTTAGGTTAGGTTAGGTTAAGTTTATTATTACGTTAGGTAAGGTTAGGCTTTTGTGGTAGTTTAGGTAAGGTTTATGGGGTAGGTTAGGTGAGTTTTCTGGGTAGGTTTGACTTTTTGGTTCGGTTAGGTTAAAAATTTCTCGATATTACTCCAAATTGCAACACACGAAAACCTAACTTAACTAAACCTAACCTAACCTAACCTAACCTTACTCAAAATCGAACTCTTGCCAACCTAACCTAACCTAACCTAACGTTACGTATTCTTCTTTAGAACTTAACTAATTTTACGAATTTGTGTGGTGAAATTCATTCAACTTTGGTTTTTTCAAAAATTTATCACTTTTGTCCGTTAAAGTACAGAAATTTTTAACCCACGATTATGCGCGTTAAAGTCACTAATCTAATGACACCTCTGTCGTCCCCCTGCGACAAGTGGTTTTTGAGAAAATCGGCTTTTTGTGATTTATTAAGTTTAAATTAGGTTAGGTTAGGTTTAAGTTAGGTTAGGTTAGGTTAAGTTTATTATTACGTTAGGTAAGGTTAGGCTTTTGTGGTAGTTTAGGTAAGGTTTATGGGGTAGGTTAGGTGAGTTTTCTGGGTAGGTTTGACTTTTTGGTTCGGTTAGGTTAAAAATTTCTCGATATTACTCCAAATTGCAACACACGAAAACCTAACTTAACTAAACCTAACCTAACCTAACCTAACCTTACTCAAAATCGAACTCTTGCCAACCTAACCTAACCTAACCTAACGTTACGTATTCTTCTTTAGAACTTAACTAATTTTACGAATTTGTGTGGTGAAATTCATTCAACTTTGGTTTTTTCAAAAATTTATCACTTTTGTCCGTTAAAGTACAGAAATTTTTAACCCACGATTATGCGCGTTAAAGTCACTAATCTAATGACACCTCTGTCGTCCCCCTGCGACAAGTGGTTTTTGAGAAAATCGGCTTTTTGTGATTTATTAAGTTTAAATTAGGTTAGGTTTGTTTAGGTTAGGTTTAAGTTAGGTTAGGTTAGGTTAAGTTTATTATTACGTTAGGTAAGGTTAGGCTTTTGTGGTAGTTTAGGTAAGGTTTATGGGGTAGGTTAGGTGAGTTTTCTGGGTAGGTTTGACTTTTTGGTTCGGTTAGGTTAAAAATTTCTCGATATTACTCCAAATTGCAACACACGAAAACCTAACTTAACTAAACCTAACCTAACCTAACCTAACCTTACTCAAAATCGAACTCTTGCCAACCTAACCTAACCTAACCTAACGTTACGTATTCTTCTTTAGAACTTAACTAATTTTACGAATTTGTGTGGTGAAATTCATTCAACTTTGGTTTTTTCAAAAATTTATCACTTTTGTCCGTTAAAGTACAGAAATTTTTAACCCACGATTATGCGCGTTAAAGTCACTAATCTAATGACACCTCTGTCGTCCCCCTGCGACAAGTGGTTTTTGAGAAAATCGGCTTTTTGTGATTTATTAAGTTTAAATTAGGTTAGGTTAGGTTTAAGTTAGGTTAGGTTAGGTTAAGTTTATTATTACGTTAGGTAAGGTTAGGCTTTTGTGGTAGTTTAGGTAAGGTTTATGGGGTAGGTTAGGTGAGTTTTCTGGGTAGGTTTGACTTTTTGGTTCGGTTAGGTTAAAAATTTCTCGATATTACTCCAAATTGCAACACACGAAAACCTAACTTAACTAAACCTAACCTAACCTAACCTAACCTTACTCAAAATCGAACTCTTGCCAACCTAACCTAACCTAACCTAACGTTACGTATTCTTCTTTAGAACTTAACTAATTTTACGAATTTGTGTGGTGAAATTCATTCAACTTTGGTTTTTTCAAAAATTTATCACTTTTGTCCGTTAAAGTACAGAAATTTTTAACCCACGATTATGCGCGTTAAAGTCACTAATCTAATGACACCTCTGTCGTCCCCCTGCGACAAGTGGTTTTTGAGAAAATCGGCTTTTTGTGATTTATTAAGTTTAAATTAGGTTAGGTTTGTTTAGGTTAGGTTTAAGTTAGGTTAGGTTAGGTTAAGTTTATTATTACGTTAGGTAAGGTTAGGCTTTTGTGGTAGTTTAGGTAAGGTTTATGGGGTAGGTTAGGTGAGTTTTCTGGGTAGGTTTGACTTTTTGGTTCGGTTAGGTTAAAAATTTCTCGATATTACTCCAAATTGCAACACACGAAAACCTAACTTAACTAAACCTAACCTAACCTAACCTAACCTTACTCAAAATCGAACTCTTGCCAACCTAACCTAACCTAACCTAACGTTACGTATTCTTCTTTAGAACTTAACTAATTTTACGAATTTGTGTGGTGAAATTCATTCAACTTTGGTTTTTTCAAAAATTTATCACTTTTGTCCGTTAAAGTACAGAAATTTTTAACCCACGATTATGCGCGTTAAAGTCACTAATCTAATGACACCTCTGTCGTCCCCCTGCGACAAGTGGTTTTTGAGAAAATCGGCTTTTTGTGATTTATTAAGTTTAAATTAGGTTAGGTTTGTTTAGGTTAGGTTTAAGTTAGGTTAGGTTAGGTTAAGTTTATTATTACGTTAGGTAAGGTTAGGCTTTTGTGGTAGTTTAGGTAAGGTTTATGGGGTAGGTTAGGTGAGTTTTCTGGGTAGGTTTGACTTTTTGGTTCGGTTAGGTTAAAAATTTCTCGATATTACTCCAAATTGCAACACACGAAAACCTAACTTAACTAAACCTAACCTAAACTAACCTAACCTTACTCAAAATCGAACTCTTGCCAACCTAACCTAACCTAACCTAACGTTACGTATTCTTCTTTAGAACTTAACTAATTTTACGAATTTGTGTGGTGAAATTCATTCAACTTTGGTTTTTTCAAAAATTTATCACTTTTGTCCGTTAAAGTACAGAAATTTTTAACCCACGATTATGCGCGTTAAAGTCACTAATCTAATGACACCTCTGTCGTCCCCCTGCGACAAGTGGTTTTTGAGAAAATCGGCTTTTTGTGATTTATTAAGTTTAAATTAGGTTAGGTTTGTTTAGGTTAGGTTTAAGTTAGGTTAGGTTAGGTTAAGTTTATTATTACGTTAGGTAAGGTTAGGCTTTTGTGGTAGTTTAGGTAAGGTTTATGGGGTAGGTTAGGTGAGTTTTCTGGGTAGGTTTGACTTTTTGGTTCGGTTAGGTTAAAAATTTCTCGATATTACTCCAAATTGCAACACACGAAAACCTAACTTAACTAAACCTAACCTAACCTAACCTAACCTTACTCAAAATCGAACTCTTGCCAACCTAACCTAACCTAACCTAACGTTACGTATTCTTCTTTAGAACTTAACTAATTTTACGAATTTGTGTGGTGAAATTCATTCAACCTTGGTTTTTTCAAAAATTTATCACTTTTGTCCGTTAAAGTACAGAAATTTTTAACCCACGATTATGCGCGTTAAAGTCACTAATCTAATGACACCTCTGTCGTCCCCCTGCGACAAGTGGTTTTTGAGAAAATCGGCTTTTTGTGATTTATTAAGTTTAAATTAGGTTAGGTTTGTTTAGGTTAGGTTTAAGTTAGGTTAGGTTAGGTTAAGTTTATTATTACGTTAGGTAAGGTTAGGCTTTTGTGGTAGTTTAGGTAAGGTTTATGGGGTAGGTTAGGTGAGTTTTCTGGGTAGGTTTGACTTTTTGGTTCGGTTAGGTTAAAAATTTCTCGATATTACTCCAAATTGCAACACACGAAAACCTAACTTAACTAAACCTAACCTAACCTAACCTAACCTTACTCAAAATCGAACTCTTGCCAACCTAACCTAACCTAACCTAACGTTACGTATTCTTCTTTAGAACTTAACTAATTTTACGAATTTGTGTGGTGAAATTCATTCAACTTTGGTTTTTTCAAAAATTTATCACTTTTGTCCGTTAAAGTACAGAAATTTTTAACCCACGATTATGCGCGTTAAAGTCACTAATCTAATGACACCTCTGTCGTCCCCCTGCGACAAGTGGTTTTTGAGAAAATCGGCTTTTTGTGATTTATTAAGTTTAAATTAGGTTAGGTTTGTTTAGGTTAGGTTTAAGTTAGGTTAGGTTAGGTTAAGTTTATTATTACGTTAGGTAAGGTTAGGCTTTTGTGGTAGTTTAGGTAAGGTTTATGGGGTAGGTTAGGTGAGTTTTCTGGGTAGGTTTGACTTTTTGGTTCGGTTAGGTTAAAAATTTCTCGATATTACTCCAAATTGCAACACACGAAAACCTAACTTAACTAAACCTAACCTAAACTAACCTAACCTTACTCAAAATCGAACTCTTGCCAACCTAACCTAACCTAACCTAACGTTACGTATTCTTCTTTAGAACTTAACTAATTTTACGAATTTGTGTGGTGAAATTCATTCAACTTTGGTTTTTTCAAAAATTTATCACTTTTGTCCGTTAAAGTACAGAAATTTTTAACCCACGATTATGCGCGTTAAAGTCACTAATCTAATGACACCTCTGTCGTCCCCCTGCGACAAGTGGTTTTTGAGAAAATCGGCTTTTTGTGATTTATTAAGTTTAAATTAGGTTAGGTTTGTTTAGGTTAGGTTTAAGTTAGGTTAGGTTAGGTTAAGTTTATTATTACGTTAGGTAAGGTTAGGCTTTTGTGGTAGTTTAGGTAAGGTTTATGGGGTAGGTTAGGTGAGTTTTCTGGGTAGGTTTGACTTTTTGGTTCGGTTAGGTTAAAAATTTCTCGATATTACTCCAAATTGCAACACACGAAAACCTAACTTAACTAAACCTAACCTAACCTAACCTAACCTTACTCAAAATCGAACTCTTGCCAACCTAACCTAACCTAACCTAACGTTACGTATTCTTCTTTAGAACTTAACTAATTTTACGAATTTGTGTGGTGAAATTCATTCAACTTTGGTTTTTTCAAAAATTTATCACTTTTGTCCGTTAAAGTACAGAAATTTTTAACCCACGATTATGCGCGTTAAAGTCACTAATCTAATGACACCTCTGTCGTCCCCCTGCGACAAGTGGTTTTTGAGAAAATCGGCTTTTTGTGATTTATTAAGTTTAAATTAGGTTAGGTTTGTTTAGGTTAGGTTTAAGTTAGGTTAGGTTAGGTTAAGTTTATTATTACGTTAGGTAAGGTTAGGCTTTTGTGGTAGTTTAGGTAAGGTTTATGGGGTAGGTTAGGTGAGTTTTCTGGGTAGGTTTGACTTTTTGGTTCGGTTAGGTTAAAAATTTCTCGATATTACTCCAAATTGCAACACACGAAAACCTAACTTAACTAAACCTAACCTAACCTAACCTAACCTTACTCAAAATCGAACTCTTGCCAACCTAACCTAACCTAACCTAACGTTACGTATTCTTCTTTAGAACTTAACTAATTTTACGAATTTGTGTGGTGAAATTCATTCAACTTTGGTTTTTTCAAAAATTTATCACTTTTGTCCGTTAAAGTACAGAAATTTTTAACCCACGATTATGCGCGTTAAAGTCACTAATCTAATGACACCTCTGTCGTCCCCCTGCGACAAGTGGTTTTTGAGAAAATCGGCTTTTTGTGATTTATTAAGTTTAAATTAGGTTAGGTTAGGTTTAAGTTAGGTTAGGTTAGGTTAAGTTTATTATTACGTTAGGTAAGGTTAGGCTTTTGTGGTAGTTTAGGTAAGGTTTATGGGGTAGGTTAGGTGAGTTTTCTGGGTAGGTTTGACTTTTTGGTTCGGTTAGGTTAAAAATTTCTCGATATTACTCCAAATTGCAACACACGAAAACCTAACTTAACTAAACCTAACCTAACCTAACCTAACCTTACTCAAAATCGAACTCTTGCCAACCTAACCTAACCTAACCTAACGTTACGTATTCTTCTTTAGAACTTAACTAATTTTACGAATTTGTGTGGTGAAATTCATTCAACTTTGGTTTTTTCAAAAATTTATCACTTTTGTCCGTTAAAGTACAGAAATTTTTAACCCACGATTATGCGCGTTAAAGTCACTAATCTAATGACACCTCTGTCGTCCCCCTGCGACAAGTGGTTTTTGAGAAAATCGGCTTTTTGTGATTTATTAAGTTTAAATTAGGTTAGGTTTGTTTAGGTTAGGTTTAAGTTAGGTTAGGTTAGGTTAAGTTTATTATTACGTTAGGTAAGGTTAGGCTTTTGTGGTAGTTTAGGTAAGGTTTATGGGGTAGGTTAGGTGAGTTTTCTGGGTAGGTTTGACTTTTTGGTTCGGTTAGGTTAAAAATTTCTCGATATTACTCCAAATTGCAACACACGAAAACCTAACTTAACTAAACCTAACCTAACCTAACCTAACCTTACTCAAAATCGAACTCTTGCCAACCTAACCTAACCTAACCTAACGTTACGTATTCTTCTTTAGAACTTAACTAATTTTACGAATTTGTGTGGTGAAATTCATTCAACTTTGGTTTTTTCAAAAATTTATCACTTTTGTCCGTTAAAGTACAGAAATTTTTAACCCACGATTATGCGCGTTAAAGTCACTAATCTAATGACACCTCTGTCGTCCCCCTGCGACAAGTGGTTTTTGAGAAAATCGGCTTTTTGTGATTTATTAAGTTTAAATTAGGTTAGGTTAGGTTTAAGTTAGGTTAGGTTAGGTTAAGTTTATTATTACGTTAGGTAAGGTTAGGCTTTTGTGGTAGTTTAGGTAAGGTTTATGGGGTAGGTTAGGTGAGTTTTCTGGGTAGGTTTGACTTTTTGGTTCGGTTAGGTTAAAAATTTCTCGATATTACTCCAAATTGCAACACACGAAAACCTAACTTAACTAAACCTAACCTAACCTAACCTAACCTTACTCAAAATCGAACTCTTGCCAACCTAACCTAACCTAACCTAACGTTACGTATTCTTCTTTAGAACTTAACTAATTTTACGAATTTGTGTGGTGAAATTCATTCAACTTTGGTTTTTTCAAAAATTTATCACTTTTGTCCGTTAAAGTACAGAAATTTTTAACCCACGATTATGCGCGTTAAAGTCACTAATCTAATGACACCTCTGTCGTCCCCCTGCGACAAGTGGTTTTTGAGAAAATCGGCTTTTTGTGATTTATTAAGTTTAAATTAGGTTAGGTTTGTTTAGGTTAGGTTTAAGTTAGGTTAGGTTAGGTTAAGTTTATTATTACGTTAGGTAAGGTTAGGCTTTTGTGGTAGTTTAGGTAAGGTTTATGGGGTAGGTTAGGTGAGTTTTCTGGGTAGGTTTGACTTTTTGGTTCGGTTAGGTTAAAAATTTCTCGATATTACTCCAAATTGCAACACACGAAAACCTAACTTAACTAAACCTAACCTAACCTAACCTAACCTTACTCAAAATCGAACTCTTGCCAACCTAACCTAACCTAACCTAACGTTACGTATTCTTCTTTAGAACTTAACTAATTTTACGAATTTGTGTGGTGAAATTCATTCAACTTTGGTTTTTTCAAAAATTTATCACTTTTGTCCGTTAAAGTACAGAAATTTTTAACCCACGATTATGCGCGTTAAAGTCACTAATCTAATGACACCTCTGTCGTCCCCCTGCGACAAGTGGTTTTTGAGAAAATCGGCTTTTTGTGATTTATTAAGTTTAAATTAGGTTAGGTTTGTTTAGGTTAGGTTTAAGTTAGGTTAGGTTAGGTTAAGTTTATTATTACGTTAGGTAAGGTTAGGCTTTTGTGGTAGTTTAGGTAAGGTTTATGGGGTAGGTTAGGTGAGTTTTCTGGGTAGGTTTGACTTTTTGGTTCGGTTAGGTTAAAAATTTCTCGATATTACTCCAAATTGCAACACACGAAAACCTAACTTAACTAAACCTAACCTAAACTAACCTAACCTTACTCAAAATCGAACTCTTGCCAACCTAACCTAACCTAACCTAACGTTACGTATTCTTCTTTAGAACTTAACTAATTTTACGAAT